>OMLF01003974.1:5734-18946 GCA_900302615.1 Holocentrus rufus | reverse complement strand
GACTCTGGGATCACAGCAAGGTAACCCCGATGAAAACCTCTGACCTCAGTGATCAGCCGATCATCTATTTGCTTGATTGATCGCAGAAAAAGAGAAGAGAGGAGATGAGGTGAATTCTGCAGCAATTTCCACCTCAAAAAATAAAGACGAGTTCCCTGCTTGGAAGTGTAAAGCCATGCATAAACACACACAAACACACACAAACACACACACAGAAGATTTGCCGTCATTTGGGGAAACAGTCAGCGCTCATCCCCAACCATTTCTCCACACTCGTGTCTTTGTTCTCCCCTTCCTTCTCTCTCCCATCCTCTCCGGCAGGCAGGAAAAAAGTAGATCCACAGGCAGAGGATGAAGCGACATCATCAGTGTTTCAGAAAACCAAGGTCGTGGTGTTCCACCGAAGGCTGCGCAAAATGAGTGTATCCCTGAAATATTTGCAGCACGGTTAGGTGGTGCTGTGTGTGTGTGTGTGTGTGTGTGTGTGTGTGTGGCACATGTTTTGGGGGTAAAGGGAATGCTATTTAATGAGTTTAATAATAGCAAGCCCTCCTGATGCTTTATGTGAAAATCAACAGCCTTTTTTTCTGGAGGTTTACTCTTTGGGTCTGCTGATGGAGGGCAATTAGAGGCTTTCTAAATCCTCTAATTGGTGGATGGGAGCTTATATCATGCTCTATGATGTTGAAAATAAATGATGGCCTTTGCCGATGCTGTTAACAGGAGTCAGCTCTCATTACCTGCTCGCTCTGGTTTTTCTGTGTCGTGTGTCTAATGGGAGGATTGACGGAGGAAAGTCGAGGCTGCCGCTGTGCAGACTGAAACGCTGTGTTCTTTGTGTGCGATCTGGATGATTTCTCCGCCATGCGTTAAGAAACAACACAGAGCTGTGATCGAGATTAGTAATTCTATCTCTTCACTCAAAAGTTATTTTTATTGCCAAGCACATGCCTTCAGTTATCCCACATGTTGAAACCAGTGTTCCTGTCCGACCACGCTGCTCTGCCCACAGACGAGGAACGTCAAGTTTGTCAAGTTTACTTGCAGTCCTGCAGGTCCAAACTAGGGCAAAAGTTTATTTGAATCCACAATTATTCTAAGATCAGGAACATATATAATCTTGCAGTGCCTGTCGAGGTCTTATTGTAATAAAGCACAACTTCAATGTGATTGTGTGAAAAAGGAAAAAAAAGTGGCTGGGTGATTCCAATTAGCTTTTTTGACAGTAAAAACTGGCACTTTAAAATCTATAAATCGACCTCTGCTCCTGTCCCATCAAGGCTAGTAAATGTTCATTTTCGGAGATTAGGAAGAATTCTCTGGTTTCCACTGAAGGACTAAAGCAGATCCAGTATGGGTTTACTCATTTGTGTGATTTACGCTGACGAGCCAAACACCCAGGACTTAGTCAGTCAGAAAAACTCAAATAGGTTTTACACCACTGCTTGGGTTGAGTTTGGTTCCTTCAGCATTTGGAGAACGGTCTGCATTAAAGAACCAATGAAGATCTGGTGTACCTGTGTCCTGGGAGTTGAGCACCTCCAGGGCGTGCATCATGGCACTGGCGAATACGTTGGCGTCCTCCTTGCTGCCGAAGTTGAGGCCGTAGACCTGCCGAGCGTCACGCCACTGGTGGAAGGTCTGTGTGGCCTGGTTGTACTTCAGCCCCTTGGGAATGGCACAGTTTATCACCACCTGGAAACATCAGCGAGAGGGAAGCGGAAAGGGGGTCAAAACAAGAAGACATCTTTTGGATTTCGTTGCTGATTATAGTTTCGATGAGAAAGTAACTGTACTGCAAAAGATCAGAGAGATGCTGCAACAATAATTCTGTGTAAATGTAAAATAAAAAAAAATCCGGCTTATGAAATTCCATGATATGCCATGAATTGACTTCTCACAGTTCCACGACTTTTGAGGAACTTAACATGACCGGCGGGAACCCTGCCGCTCAGCATCACCCCGTCTGCTACAATCTACCGTTTTATTTTCACATTTACTGCCAAATAAAAAAGTACTTCCTTTTTAGAAAGAGCCAGCAATTTGTTCCCGTGGCACTGGGAATTCAAACTGAAAGTAAAAGCATTTCGTGAAAGGAGTCCATTCAGGAGTTTGTGCATCTGGGTGCTGAAAGACTGAGGGGTGACGGAGAGAGCTGTTATTTTATCCCTCGCTAAGACGTAGATGGACCCAAACACAGGGAGTGGAGCTCTCTGTCCACTTCCTGTCAAAGTGCCACACAGCTCGATGTGTAGAGCTCATAAATAAACCACAAAAAGATCATTCATAACACCAAACATATGCACTGCTACGACTGCTGAGTCGTAAAAGGTCGTTTTTGTCTGGTCGTAAAGGGACATTTTTATTTATTTACTCCCTGTTTTAGATACTAACACCAGGAATTTCATTGTCCTGGCTTACAGCCAAGCAGAAGCACCTCCATCGACTCCCCTCTGGCCTGAGTCACTTAGAGAAGTGGCTCTCAAACCCTCAGAACTGAGAGAGACCGAGCACGAAAGGAGACGTTTCCCGTCTTCACTGTTGTACTGCTACAAATTGAGAGCATGTTTAATCAAAGGATCTTAATCTGCATCCTAATCTGCTGATTTTTGGTAGCAACATGCGGGGAACATGTACCGAACACGATATAATTTCGTTAACTGTTCATCTGATATCGCCGGAACACCCTGGGAAGATAATGTAACGCAGTTTAATCTGCTAATCACTGTGTCATCTCACGTCCAAAGTAATAAAGAGTGCGGATTCAAAACATTCCCAGACAGGGCCCTCTGGCCGAATGCTTATCTGTGAAGGTTTTTGGGTTAGAAAACATTTCAGAATCCCCCCAAACCCCCACCCCTCCATGATGGAAATTTCTGAGAGCTTCAGTTACGATCCGACTGCAGTGAACATTGTTTGGGTCAGCGAAGAGCTCGACTGGAACCGGCCTGTTAGTTTGTGAAAAATGACGCCTGGTGCTCGCACCAGCTCGGCTTGTTTTTGACCCAGCGAGAAAAAAAACCCGGCGTCAGTTTCAGTCGTTATTACAATGTCTCTTTGGCAGGCGGGAAGGGATTTGCATAATCATCCTTTTATTGTTGATGGACTGGGTAATAAAACAAGCAGGCAGTAAAGTGTGAAAAGGAATTGTGCCAGCGCAACTCTAGATGCTTATTGTAGATGGCAGGGAATAAAACAAACAGAGGAAATGTGCTTCTTATGATAGCGGCGCCACACAAGCCAACGCTCGGCCCGGGGCTCGGACTGGATACCGTTAAAGCAAACACTTGCCAGTCCATCATTTTTATTCATTTATTCCTCTTTCCTTCTTCTTCCCAGGTCCTCAGACATGAAGATCACACCTCGACCCTCGTATGTGATTTGTGTTGGTTTGGTCTCATGATGCAGCGATCAAATGTGCCGATAATAAAATTACAGTAATGTGAGAGTCTTGGTATGACATGCAGGCGCAGACATACACAGGCTGAGTGAGGGAAGGATGAGGGAGATATAGGAGAGAAGGGGATAAAGAAAGAAAAGGAGGACAAGTGGGGAGAGGAGCAGAGAGAGAGGAGGGAGACAAAAGCATCAGGACTGATCCTCCTCTCTCCTCCTCTTCCCCTCCGGCCGCATGGGAAAGCTCATAAGACAGCAAAGGATTGTGCGATCGCTGAGGCAGTGCGTGCTGGATGCCTCCCCCATGGGAAATCACCGGATCGGATGCGTCCTCGCTCACATGCTGTTAATACACACACACACACACACACACACACACACACTCAAACACACAGACCATGTCCTCGGGTGATCCTCATTTACTCACTGTTACTTTAGATGCTTGTCTTATTTTGGGAGGGGGTTCCTGCACTGTGCACACACAGCCACGCTCTGCTTATACACCAAACTTGGAGCAATATGCAATAATATCAAATAGATTTTTTTAGCAATATTGCAAAGTCATCCAAAGCTGCAGGAGTAGAGTCTGATCAAAGCAGAGTGACTGTGCACGACGACTCTTCAGTACTGAACCTATTTATTTTGATGCCTGAAAGGTGTTGGAAAAGTTCATATTTATATCAGTGGAGGCAATTCTTAAATTTCTGAAGTCTTTGGACTGAACTGTTTCATTGATTTGCTATTGATTTTTGCTCATTTGAAAAAAAGTTACATTGTTGGCAGTGCAGCTCGTGGGACAGTAATAGTGTGTGTAGGAAAATCGGATTTCACACATGACAGCGCGCGTACATAAAACATTCAACTTCAGAGATTTTGGAGTAAGAATTTAAAATCTAATAAAATCAAATAAATGGATTTTTTTTAAATGTTGGGCTGGGTGAATCATCCCATCCTGTCAAAACATCATTATAATATTAATGACCGCAATATTTCAACGAGAGCATATTGTGATATTACATTTTGGATATCACCCAAATACTACAGCTGTGCACATACAAAGCTGCATGAATGCACACACACACACACACACACACACACACACACACAGAGTCCACTGCTTGTTGCTGGAGGCATTCAGCCTTCTCCACTTTTCTCCTGATACTTCAAAGGAAATAAAAGCTGCTCTTGTGATGCATCCTCAGTCCTGGATCTTACTCACACTGGCCTGTCAACAACCCAAGAACCTGCAGGAAACTCCATACACACATGCATACACACAGACTGTATACACCCCCCTGCACTCCCTCGGTCCTGCAGGAGCTGCTCTGCCCCTGCATACATTGAGGATTAGACCTGCCAATCAAGCTGTGAGCCATCTGAGCCCATTAGCTTTTTTCTGGTCCTATTTCCACCCGCTTCCAGGATTTTGCCGAGTGTGAGTGAATGATTATGTGTGTGTGTGTGAGAAAAAGAGAGTGTGTATGTGCAACAGGCCATGCTGCTTGTGTGTGTTTGTGAGAGCGAGGTTAGCAGGCAATCAGCGGGTTGTGCTGACATCACTGGATTTCGAAGAGTCAGAGAGCCGAGCAGAAAACAGTTGAAGACTCAGGAAAAGGGGTTCAGGGCAGGGTCAGCTGCTGTGTGTGTGTGTGCACTGTAAGGTGTTTTCTGCGTGTGTGTGTCATATTTCTCTATGGTTTTCGAAGAATTTTGGTCGGGTCTCTGGCCTGGCTACGGTCCTTTTTCATTTCCTGATGAGCTTCCATCCCAGAATGTCGTTTTTTTTCTGTCTTAAACTCCTGGCTCTCAAATGTGGTGGATCATGTTCCTGTGCTCCTGTGTGACTTCGACCAGTCTGATGCAGCATTTCAGGAATAAAACAGAATCTTTTGAAATAACCAAATTTGTGACAGTGCAACAGGTTTCTAATACAATTCTCAGTATCATGTGTATTAGGTATGGTGTGATTTTTTTTCTCTTGTCTAGTATTTTGTTTTTGCCTTCACCCCAAATTATCATTCCACCCCAGTCTAGCTTTACCACACATTTTTAGAAGATTAGTGGTAAGACTGCATCATTTTTCTCACAATTTTCTCGCATTCAGAACCTTCATAGGCAAGAACTTAATTTAGCTGAAGAATTCTGCTCGAAAATCTATTTTTAAACCCAGAAATCTGTTTATATTCCTACCGAGCCTGTAAACACCCCCCGCCCCTCCAAACACATCTGCCCCTGATTTTCATGTAAAAACAACTTTGGAGCATCAGCAAGAGAAATAAAAAAGACCATTAACATATTTCAGGACTTGATCTATGAAATCAGGACGGGTTCTCTTGTCAGACTGTTGTTGACAAAATCCAAATCAAAAAAAACCCTCCTGTTATATAACTGCACAGAACAAGTCATGGTCATGGGAGATATGACATAGTAATGTTGCCTGAGGTGGTGAAATGTAGGTGACAGTAGTGCTGACGCGTCACATCTGCCACCTACAGAGCGCCACAAAAGTGTCCAATTAAGGCTTTTCTACAGTCTGCTTTAACAAGGCTGGTGGCTTTTGGGGTCTAAAAGAGGCCACCAAGCTGTCAGTTGAAAGGCCTGCATGTAATTGTAGATACGACCAGGAAATGTCATGGAGGGACATTTTCACCGCTGAAATATTACGCTTCACAAAATAGACTTTCCAGTGTTTTTCTGGTGTATTTTGTCCAGACGTCTCAACATCTTGAACGTATGTTACCTGATGGTCTTGGATCTTGCGTCCCACCACGCGGAAGGCGTTGTTGCCCGTGTGGTGGTAGATGTGGACTCGGCTGAAGCCCGTGGAGCCGCCGGCTGGGACCCACTTCTTATTGGCATCGTCGTACACCATGACAGCGGCTCGCGCCTGGCAGATACTCTGTTCACTGCAAGAGGAGAGAGAGAGGGAGAGGGAGAGGGAGAGAGGGAGAGAGAGAGAGCGATGACTTTGAGTTGCAAACCCTTGGTGTGCATTATACAACAGACAGCTTCAGCCAAACCATCTGATTTGATGGAGCGAAGATGCACTCCAGCTGAACTCAGAGTCCCCCTGCAGCACAGCCAGCTCTGCTTTATTGATTGTTATCCCAACTCTTGTGGCAACCAGGGAGCTAGTTAACAATATTTCTTGTTTTCTCCTTTTTTATTCCTATGCATCTTTTTTATCTTTGAAGAAAACTTTTCAGGCGGTACACATGTTGTATAAAAGCGATTGTATGCTTGATTTTTTTTTTTTTTATATGATTCCAGGTGCGATGGTGATGCAACAGGCATGCAGCTGACAAGATGCCCTGTTATAATTAAGAAGGCATGCTTACATCTTCCTCAGGGCATTTTAACTCTGCTACATTAAGAAACACATTGCAAAAATAATTAAACTACTGGAATACAGAAAGATAAGCTGGTCTACATGACCCCAGAGAGCTGCAGCCTCTCACACCCTCACTGACAGATAACACTGAGCATTACTCAAACCATTCCCTGAAAAAGAGACTTCCAGTTCAGCTGCACTTCCTTTGTCTCTGTCACTTTGCCTGTCCACCTCTCTCTCACTCTGTCTCTCTTTCCCTTCATCTTTGCCTAGCGGCTTGTCCAGTGACTCACTGAGTTACTGTCTAATTAAAGTTACTGGCCATGTTGAAACACACCACATACCAATGACAGTAAACACACAATCCATTATGTGTAATAACATGGCAGGTGATGCACTTCAGGAAAGACAGTTGTATTGTATTTCAAATGAAAATAGTTGACTTACAATGACTTTTAATATCAGTATATTCCTTAAGAATTATTTAGAAATTAATATACAGCTGCTTATATATATATAGGTAATATATAGCTCAAGTTACATTTATTCAAGAGAGTTTTGCAGAGAAAAATAAGTAAATCACAGACCCGATGATATACGATAAAAGTTGGTGTGTTTGTGTTTGTGTGCACTGGGCAACAGCAGGATGCTCTGAAAGAGCAAAAAGTAAATGACAGACTGCAGGGAGGGAAAGTGTAAATTATTCATAAGCACCTCCTCTCCGACTACTACTAATATGAGAGAGAGAGAGATGGAGAGAGAGAGGGGAAGAGACGTGGAGAGAGCATTCAGGTGATAGGCATTCTGCATTTCATGGCAGTATTTACAACCTGAGAAGAGTGAGAGAGACAGAAAGTGAGAAAAGAGGAGAGAGAGGGAGGGAGAGGAGAGGCGAGAGATGGAGAGAAGCAAAGAGAGAGTAAAAATGAGAGTGAAAAGGACAGGATAAAATTGCTTGGGGAGAGGAAAAAGATACCCAAACAACTCAACGCAGCCCAGGGGACGGCGATGAGAGCAGAGACAGATCCGCTTCCATTGAGACAGACACCTTGTGTTTTTAAATATACATGCAGCCAGGCTGAAAGGACTTGAAAATGGAGGGCCCATACTCACAGGGAAAACACTACTGAATCTTAAGTATGAGTGCAGGCTCCGACACGTGGACACACACACACACACACACACACAGCGGTTGCAAACCATCTGCTGCACGTGCAATGGCAACTTAACATGTGTCCCACTCCAGATAAAAAAAATAAATAAATAAAAATAATAAAAAACTTTATGGGGATAAAACTTCTTGAACAGCTCTGAATCATTTAACTGCATACTTCTACTTAAAAGCACTCATGGACACACAGACATGCACAAACCTTTTCACACATGCATGTGTTGCACACACACACACACACACACACACACACTTTCACACCTCTGCTAATAGCTTCCCTCATGACAGTACAGCTGATGGACTTACATTCTCCATATTTTGAACACAAATCTCATAGAAGAAAAGCTCCGTTAAAAAGGTAAAACCTAATAAGCAAAATAATCAGCCCATAGTTTATATACAACATCCTCATTTTGTAAGAGAGAAATAAATGGAGCTGGAAATGAAGAGGAGAAGAGAAGAGGCAGTATAATTAATTCATGACTTGCTGCTCCAGCTGACTATTTTAACATATTTTACAGCCAAATTATTAAACCCTTACACATTCATTAAACCAGGCAAATTGACTAAGAAACCATTCTTATTTTTAGCAGCAGCCCAGGGGAGTAGTTATGGTGGGAGCATGCAGGGCTGTGGGAAGAGTAAACCCACCCAAACTCAACTGATCCATTTCTTCATTTGTGACAGAGTTTACCACCTTTCTTATTCTTTATACCCTGAATTAATAGTTTATCATAATGAATTACATAATACAGATTCACATTATATAAGGGTTCTGTCATTTAAGTAAGCTTTAATGCACTTTAAGGTGTCCCGCTGTAGGGAATTAATGGTAGAGGTGAAGAGTGCATTCAGTCCATTAATTCCCCGTAGTAGGACACCTGGTTTTGCAGTATTGCACTTTAAAGGCCGCTTGCCAGCAACTTAAAAAATAGGGTGATTTAATTTAGCTCTAAAAATAAGAATTTTCAGCTCACAATATTTTGTGCAGGACAAACTAATATGTGGAACCACAGAAATAAAGATGCTACCAGGTGACCGGGCTAACGTTGACTTGATCCACGGCCTTGAAGGCATCATGGATCTGCCAAAAATGATTAAATATCCACAGAAAAACGGCTCAGCCAGCTCAGGACTGGTGTTCACATAATCAGCATTCTGGATTTTAAAAACAGTCTGGACTGGGTATGGCGACGGATAACATAGGCTAACATAATTAGCTTAACGTTACGCAAATAGTTGGCGGAGTCATTTATTCTTGTTATGGTTAGCTAAACCCTACAGCCAATCACATTCAAGTTTTCACAGTGTGTTGAACACTGACTGCTTTACCCAACTTGTTATGGATCTTTTTCACAGCAGCTTATTTTGACATGACATAGGAGGGCAAGCACAGGTGTTACTAATGACATTAATTAAGTTCTGTTCCGCTTAAGTGTGGCAGAGTCTTTCCAGTGAGTCAGCATGAGCCACAGCTGGACCGTGGATGGAACCTAACCTTAATTAATGTCATTAGTAACACCTGTGTTTACCTCACTATTTCAGGTCAAAATGGCTGCTGGGAAAAAACGTCTATTCATCATTACATCACTTGTTACAGGCATAAAGACTGACTGGGAGCTGTCCAGTACAACCACAACGTCTGTGACCTAGCTTGACTGGCTCTGGTTTAAGTGCCTTGTTTTAAGGGCATTTAATGATTCCTCTTGAGGAACAAGCTTCCTGTTCTTTTCTCCAACCTCAAATTTCACAGCTGGTCTGGGGATTCAAACCAGCGTTATTTTGGTTAGGTGTTGGCTTCTCTAACCAAGTGTTGCCACGATACCGGGATTGTGACTCGGATAACAGGCTTTGGTAAACAAGATAAACCGTCATCCAACAAACCACCGTGAATAACCACTTTATTTTAAAAAGCTGTGGTACCCCACTTGACTTGGCTGCTTCAAGCCCTGCTCATCCAAAGCTCTTGGCAGTGGAGGTGGTTCAAAGAGCGGTGAAATTTAAGGGTGACTCCAGTATGTTGAGTGGTGGAGGAAGGGTGGAGAATCTGTCCTTCAAACGGCGAATGAACGAATTTGGAAGCCTGCTTTCCTCCACCCGACTGAAGTGTCCTTGAGCTCATACCAGCTCCAGATGTGCTGTCCTACAGCTGCACCACCACCACCCAGGAGGAGAGCAAAGCCAAAAGAAAACTGACTTTAATCAATAAAGTATCAGCTACATTAAGGTACCAGGCCAAAGCTTATTCACCAAACGACACAGGCCTGTATTCTGAGGCCTCCAGTTGGGTCTCCAGTTGGGGAGGCTTTCCGATTGCATGCAGGCAATTTGAAAAAATTGGCTCCAAGTGGTAGAAAACATTTGTTGCATTGCTGCATGTTTTGTTGATTGTGGTTGTTCGGTTTGGGCAAATGGGATCTCGGAGGAAAGACCTTGTTCTCACACCATGGGATGAATTGGTGCATCAAGACCACTGGAGAGACCGCAGCCTTGGTCTCTAATGTTTTAACTGACAAACTCTCACCACTGTGTGTGTGTTTGTGTGTGTGTGTGTTTGCTTGACAGTCATATACATATGCATGCGCATGTTTTGTGAGTGTCTGGACTCGTTAGTATGCAGTTTGTACAGCAGTTTGTTTTCATTTGTGCCTCTGAGCAATATGTCTGTGAATGTGTGTGTGTGTGTGTGTGTGTCAGTGATTCAGTGATTCAGCTTAAAGCCTCAACCCTTCATTTCTTTGTGACCACAGTGAGCTGAAAGCCAGAGGAATCCATCCCATAGCCTCGTGTGGGGGGGGCGGTTGACAAAAAGAAAAAACAAAATGAAACATAAAGAGTTTCGCTCTGTAGCGCCGAGCGAAGCCAACATGACATCGTTGGTCCGCTCACTGACATGTACATGTTTAATGATCTTTTTCCTCATCAGGCGACTGCTACATTATGGATGCAACAATCTCTGCATTCGTCCCTCATCCACTTAAAAAAAATGGCGTCCTCATTAGCATCCTCATTGGGAACAGTGTGTGTTCTGTGTTTGTGCTTTATCGCTCTGCTCCAGGGAGCGGGAAACCATTTCAGGGAGAAACGCAGCTACATTTGAATTCAGGCTTGTCAGGACTGTCAGGGAAATTGTTAAAGTTAAGTGCTTGACTGGTGCAATCTAGTCCTGTTGACCCTCCTCTTGTTAACCCATCCTCTAAACACATCCACCGCTCGCTCGCTCACACACTCTCTCTCTCTCTCTCTCTCTCTCTCTCTCTCACTCTCCCTGCACTACAAGGCTCTTCTCCACTGAGCTAAACCCACTGTACTTTCTGCCTCACTATCTCTGAAAACATAACACGGCATGAGGAAAAGCCACTTTGCCTCGCTTGGGACACAAGAGCGGGTTCCTTATGTTTCCTCCAAAAGGCTGTTATGTGCTTACAAAATGCAAATGTCTGGCAGCCACAGTCCAGCTCCTCGGCTCTCGGGCAGCAGTGGCTGTCAACAGCTGATTTGGCTGCAGCTTATTGATCGTGTGTTCAGATAATGTCAGCTTGTTAGCTAGCTAATCAGAGGCCGGTCAGCTGTTGGGCTGTAAACACATCTGATTTGCACACTAGTGAAGGTAGAAGCTTAGCAGTGGTTAGTAGGTGTGTGATAGCAAACATGAATGCCTTTGCTAAATTAGCGTCCTGGCTTGTAAGCTAGCAAACAATGTCCAAAACCAAGTGTTTATTACAGTAAATTGAGCTAACACATCTCAAGGAACATATGAAAGAGGAAAAGGACATATTACTGTGCAGCATTGAAGCCCAAACAAACCTTTTTCACAGCGGCCATTTTGTCATGAAACAGCAGGATAAGCACAGGTGTTACTAATGACATTAATGAAGGTTCTGTTGCAATTGGGTCTAACAGAGTCTCTCCAGTGAACCAACATAAACAACAGCAGGACCCTGGCTCTGTTAGAACAAAATGGAACTGGACCTTAATTAATGTCATTAGTAACACCTGTGCTTACCCTACTATTCATGTCAAAATGGCTGCTGTGAAAAAGGTCTGCTGGTGCCATGTGTGGAAACATTCAGAGTGATGGACAAAGTGGTGAATGGGTTAGCCACCTGTCTGTTTGTAAGCTAGCCTCAGTTAGCCTGGAAAGGTGTTGGAATTACTGATAACATGTTATATTAATAACAAGCTCTCATTTGATAAATTGGTTTATGTAAATTTGTTTTTGATGTGGCGAACATTAACATAGTGTCGTTAACATTAGCTAGAGCTGGGCTTTATGCTAGGATATATGGAGTTGCTGGACAGACCTTTGATGTTTTGAGACCAATAACAAGGACAGCTAACACACAAACTGAATGGATCAAAAAATAAAAAACAAACAAAAGAAAAAAAAACACAAGTCTGCATTATGAAAAGTGTATTTTGCTATATAGTCAAATCTCTTTCTTTTCAAAGTCCAAACATATGTATAGTGGTTTATAGTAGGATTCTCAATGCCTGCTCCATTTACTTAAGTATTCGAGGCACCAAAGTTTGACATCAATACAAAATTGCTGCTGCTATGATGTATTGTCCTTTTTTTCCACGCACCTTCATGAATCTCATGCTACACCTCGTGGTTTAGAGACTAAGGCTGAAGACAAGATGGTTTGCTTTGTCACAGTACCCTGGAAAAAGTTTGGAGGCAAACCTACCATATCAAACTGTTTAAAATGTTAATAATAAAATTGATCCTCAGCCACGCCACAACAGATATCTCTTTCTCTTGCCGAAGTTGTTAGATATGTGGACATTACTGACACATTGCAAAGTGTGCGGCGGACCTCTATGATGGCGCCAGCCTCGGTTACTAGAGTCTAAACAGAGGGAGAAACACAAACACACACACACACACACACACACACCACGGCAGAAAACTGTTATCCACTTAACCACAGTGGATAAATTGAATTCCATATTCACAAGCCTCTTAAACTATTTTACCACTTAAGTGCTGTGTGGTATGCAAAAGATGCTGGCTGTGTTTGGGAGAGCAGGCAACTAAACAGCCACAACTAAAATTTAATCTCCTACCCAAAATGCACACACGCACGTGCACACACCCACACATCCCCCCCACACACATACACACAGTAAAAAAAAAATCTGCAGATCTGACAAGAATAGAAACAGAGAATGGGATATGAGATGAGAATATTTTCATCTCCTTCATTAATGTTAATGAGGCACTCAGTTAAGAACGGCTCTGACTTCAAAGAGGGCCGGCACAGCTTCGGGGGCTTCGCCGCCATGATGCCACATCCTGCCATGATTGTGG
>OMLF01003954.1:2644-13056 GCA_900302615.1 Holocentrus rufus | reverse complement strand
CTGGCTTTGTCATCAGCTGTGAGCACGGTAGGAACTAGAAATAGGGAGAAAGTCGATTCAGTGGCACCCATTAAATTAAAAAAATGGCACAGACAGTTTATCATATTCTAAATCAGCTTCGTTTTTTGGCCCTGAGCCTCCTCTCCTCTCCTCTCCTCTCCTCTCCTCTCCTCTCCACCTGCCTGGGATTGCACTTCCATCAGAGCTGCAGCTCAGTCAAACATAGCTACACGGGTAGGTTGAAGCCCACACTTTTAAAAATGGGAAATTTTACAAGTCAAGTGTTCATTTTGGTTCACGCATCTGTTGTTTATATTTCATGTGAGAGCCAGAAGTGGAGCGAGACATCCGTTGGCAAGCCTACTATAACCTACCAAATTCCACCGGCAGTATACTACAAAATTGCCTTTGACATCAAAATGCAACCTGTCTCTGTTTAACTTGGTGTTCGAACACACCCCTTTCACCCGGTTTCACTAGTGGCCACGAGTTTTGCCTCCTTTCAAGTAAAATGCATCATAATTTATTGCCCCGAAAGCCATCACTTCATTATTTTGGCATCAGCTATAAAACTGACAAAGATTTTAGAAGTGTTCAAATTGCTCCATCATGAATTATTTACCACCTCCTAATTATTTGAAGCTTGGCAGCTATTTTCAAAAAACAACTCAGTGGACGAGCCAATTTCCAAATGAAAAAATTCCTGTGAAGTTAGCCATGGCCCCTATTGATATTCCTCTATGCAAATGCCAGATGATCTGCCCACATATTTAACAGCAGGCCTTTCTACAATTCACTGAATGACTCCCAGCGCAAAAGGAAAAGAGTCTTTATGGCTGAACCTGAGTTCAAGAACGACTTGCTCTGAATTACTTAGAGTATATGAAAAGGAGAACATGGGCAGAGCAGAACGTGGCGGCAAACAAAAAAGCAATGTCTAATTGGAGGCTGGAGTGCAGAATGCCAAAGGGAGCCTGATTTTGCTCAAAAGAACGATTTCAAAGTCAAATTTAAGTTTGCTGAAGTGATAGTTTTTTTTTTTTTAGGTTGCATTCAATGCAGATGTTCGAAACTAAGAAGAGTAATGGGCCGTTTCTCCACTCCTAATGTTCTTCTTGGGCTTTGTTGTTTCTGACAGGTGAGTGACAGGCAGATAGAGAGTGGGTGCACTAAAAACTTAAAAAAAATAAAAATAAATAAATAATCCAGTGACCAGAAAGACGAAAAACTGGTGGGAGGAAAATGACAAAGATTGTTGAGTTCGACTCACATTGTTGGTGCTCAAGTCAATTATTAAATCCATTTCAGACTCAATGCGAACACAGTGATATATTTACTTAGCTCCAGGCACTCAATATGAAGTATAAATAGGATCAAATCAACACTGACGTCAAGGCGAAAATCATACAACTGTAATCAAAGAGCATTTGAGATGAGAATGAGAGTATGTTCGCATAGTCTTTTATCTTCAACTTTTCTTCTTTAGGGACATTTAATCAGACCCAATTTTCTTTAATTCAGTTTGACCATGAGAAAATACCAGGGGATCTTGCCAAGAAGAGTTTTCAAAACAAAAAATCCACCTATTTAGACACAGGATTAACACTTAAACAATAGACTTCTTCTTAAGGCCTTTTTTTTTTTTTTGCTTTGATACAAGAGCGGTGCAGTGTGAGTCTCACCCTCCTCCCCCTCACTTTGGAAGTTGCCTTGATAAGCCGTCTGCACTGAAACAGCATGTAGCTGCAGGCTGAGGTGACTGCTATCCCAAGGCCTTAACAGGTGCTCTGCAATAATCTGCAATAATAATAATAAAACAACAGCGTTTCACCCGTGTTTCCCAATGGTTGTCGTCTGCCGAGCATTTAGCTTTGCTGTCCGTTTGTTTTCTATTGTTGCTGTTGCTGTGGCTTCCTTGCACTTGGATTTGGCGCTATGGACAAAATCAAATATCATGATGTCATGATATTTTTGATCAAATACCTTGATACCGATACCGGGATAATATTGTAGGCAGGCTTGTGGAATAACAGAATACAGTAATGGGCATTATGTAATCAGGATACAAAAAGAAAGAGAAAAAAAAAGACGAAATCAGATTACCAATACAATTTGGAAAAATAGGGAACTACTTCCATGCTACATCTAATCTGGGAATGTCCACTTGTTTACCTGTTCCAGGGAAAGGTGCTAGAATACATTGGAGGATGGCTAGATCTGAATATCCCAGTGACATCAAGAATATGCTGTGGCCAAACACAGGTACCAAGCATATCAAAATATGACTTTGCAGGGACTGGAAAAGCCCGACCTCTCGGGATCTAAAACAATGGAAAGAATGCACGCTAGAGATTATATCATATGAACTAATGTGAGCTAGAATCGACGATGAAGATGAAAAATGCAAGAGGTCGTGGGATTGTTGCCTTGCGCAGATCGCCTGAATATTGTGATGTTTTATTTCAGTTTCTTTATTTATTACCTTTTCTTTTTAGCTTTCTTTCTGTCTTTGTTAGGCTGTTGAGTCTGGTGTCAGTCTCACTCAGTGGCGTTGTTTTTGGGGTCATAAATATATAAGTCGGTATATCATTTGTTATTCAAGATAATAATGCTGTCTATATGCATATTTCAATAAAAACTGTGTGCTGCTACACAAAAGGTAAAAGCCATGTTATTGATATATTTTCTCTTGTATTTTTTTCATATTTGGCATTGAGACAATCCAAAAGTAACTGAAAGTAGTCAGATTGCATAACTTGCATATTTAACTTGCATATTTTAACTGCTTGCATATTATAACTTGCATATTTTGATGCTCTGAATAAGTCACATTTTAACATTTTTGTAATGGAATGGAATACATTTGTAGGGGTGACTGCTGGTGCTAAGATATTTACATACATGAGATTCTTGATAAGCAATCATTAGTATTGTGGCTATGACCACAGAGAACAGTTACAACAGTCTAATAAATTCAGAAAATCCCAGGAGGACACTCATGGGATATCAAAATATTGCAATATTCAAAATCACATAAGACATCTAATCTCATATCATAATATAATCACAGTATATAATCACAATATAGCCATACCCCACTGTGTGTCTACCAGCTTCACCTTGGTAGCCAAAAATCAGCTTACCATTGGCCACACCCACAGTAAATGGTACACGCCTCAAAATATTCCTCACATCATTCAAAATCCAATTTCATACTTCAAACTTATAGACACACACTGATAATCTATACTGTAAGCTATTTATTCAGTAGCTTCATGTCAAATAAAAAATCTGCATATTGCACTGGCATTTAGTCACATACCAGGAGCCCAAGTCGATCTCAGATGTAACCTGCGCTATTAGACAGTAGAAATCATTTGACCTTGGCTTGAATGGAAACCACTCACCAACACAGCAGTCAATGAATATGCAGCATCCAATCTGATCCGTCGCACTTACATTTTCAGACATTTAACTGACGCTTGTAACCGGAGTGACTTACGGCGGGCGAGCAGGGAGGGATTCATTGACTTTCTCAAGGACATTTCTGCAGGACGCGCGGCCATTGCGGTGATTGAACTTGATCTTTGGGCTGCAGGATGGGATCTCGAACCACTTAGTAACCTGACACCATGTGAACTATCTTTTAAAGGGCCAATCCGTGGTGACTGTGGTTGCTCCAGGTCTCTCTGTTTTTGGCTGGTGGTCTAACTATGAGTGAGACAGTCATCATGCAGTTTTATCCGCCTGCATGATGGAAAGACCAACTACACTTTACAGCTACAATGCACTGATTTAGAGAGCAAACATGAAATATCATACGCACCAATCTGTTGTCTTTTTGTGTAGTTGTAAAGCAGTCAGCTGCATGTTGACACCGATTGACACTGCCACACAGCTCTGCAGAAACACAAACCCTTTCAACGCTAAAATAAACCTTCACTTTGAAAGAAGCAGCCAACAATGGCTGGGGTTATGTAACATTAGCCTCAACAAACAACACGCAAATGGCAAACCAAGTATTTTGTCTGATGGTAGTTCTCTCTCTTGATATGCCGTGTGATGAAAGAACCCGTCCTCTGAGTGCATTATAGTCGGCGGCAGGCAAACTTCAGCATTAAAAAGGCAGGAGAGTAGAAAGGAGCTTGAGGTTCAGCGTGTTTGCGCAAGAGAAAAAGGGCCGAAAATGAAATGTTGCATTGGGTTTATCTGGAAATTTCACAAACTCCTCCAAAAGACCTTTAAGTTGCATTAAAGAAATGAACCCAGGGGCGACACAGCATCGTGACAGCAGCTGGATTTTGCATAAGTCACATTTGATTTCTGCCATACAGCTGTTTTTATGCTCCTTGCTGATGCAGTGAAGGATTTTTAGCCAAGACTCAGTATGACAGGAACCCCGTCTAAGATTAAAAATTAATCTAAGAGGGGATTTTTGAACCTCCGTTATTTTAAACCCTAATCGCAGTTTGGCTCCAACAATGAAAATAATAATACACTGCTATCTGCCCTGATATCCTATATATCTCCCTTCTGCCGTTAGACTCAACGTGGACACAGGAGTGCTGGTGTGGGCCCTCCAAGCCAAGCGAACCAAAACAATTGTGTTGCCTTAATTCTTCGCTCAGCCGCGAGAGACCTGCTCTCAACAGTGATCACAGATCAGGGCTTTAAGTGGCTGCGCAAGAGTGTTTTAGTTTAGAGGTGAGCTTATTTCAAGGGTCTTTTCCGCGCGGTGTCAGTTATGTTACATCAGTGCGGAGACATGCGGGGCTGAGTTGCACGGGGCTGTTTGGGTATGTGCAGGTATGCATGCCACACACACACACATAAATAACCCATCCATTCCCTTTTTTATCCTTTGTTGCTTTGAAGTTTTTTATGAACCCATTTTTAAAATAAAGAAAAACCCTTTATAAATAAATACGACCTGACTTGTGAAAGAAAAGGAGGAACACACACACACACAGACAAAAGAAGAGAGAGAGGGGGATTGTAGTGCTCTTATACAGCAGGTTTGTATAGCCTATTGGGCTTCTGTCTGGCCTGTGCTTCCACATTATCACAGCCTCTGTGCTGCAAGTTGGCATCAACTGTCTAATCTCCCAACGCACCTGACTGTGACACCTATCTCTCTCTCTTTGCACCGTCTAACAGCCCTGCCAGCGCCCGGGCCCCAGCAAACCCTCGGTACAGCGGCAGCGACACTGGCAGCGACTTGAAAATATACACTGATGTACCCAAATACTTGCATGTGCACCTCTGAACTCACACACACACACAGCGAGAGAGAGAGAGAGAAGAAAAAAAAAACACATGCCTCTTTTATCTACTCTTCTTGAACAAAGAGTCTCCTGAGAAACTCCGACGCCCCGTTCCGTGACGACAGGATTTGGCAGCCGACGCCGGCGTCCTGCTTGCGGAACAACGCCGGGGGTCGTTTGCCAGCCGACGGCGGCTGCGGTTCCACATCGTTTCCGTACTGTGTGATGTCTCGCTCCGCGGCTCAAGAAGGGGGATGAGGGCCTCTTGGCAATTGGACAGATGCCATGCAGCAGACTTTCGCTTTCTAACCCCCCCCTACTCCCCACTCCCCAAACCACCCATATGCAGACCCACCAACGCCCACACACACTGCTAGTGATATTCGCCATTCAGTTCAGCCCTGGGGAAGACCAGTGGACCAAGGCGGCCTCTGTGTTTTATGCACTGTTAGGCTGGCTAGGGGTGCTACGGTTGACTCCTACCAGTCTGCCCAAAATCCATGAGTGGATAACCCTGCTGGTCCATGGAGATTCTGGAGCTTCTCATGGGAAACTGATGGAGATATTCGCGCTTTATGTTTTATCACCGGAAACGGTCTCCTTATCAGTCACGATGTCAATTCCGCCGCCATGGAGAAAAGGTTTGGGAATGGGGGAAAAAAAAAAGGAGGCTGCGGTGCTACTTTCTCTTTGACATATGTCTGCAGAAACTGAGCCGACGGAAGCTGGGAAAAACAAACACACAAGTTTTTGCATTCAGAGCACTTATGTGTCACCTCTGACAGCTCGCCTTGTAGTCCGCGAGAGCGAGAGGGCTTTTTTTTTTTTTTTCTTTTTTTGAAAGCGAACAGGTCCAGAATGAGATTTCCATTATCTCATGCTTGATCACCTCTCAAATTGCAATATCTCGCCAAGACAAATCTGTTCTTTCATGCTTTGCAAGTTTTAGGTTGGATTGGTTCATATTAATGTGTCTGGGCCTCGCAGAAAAAGTCATTTTAGGGGTTGTTTTAGTAAATCGTGTTATTGAGAAATGAGCCATTAGTTATAGTAATATGACACAAAGCTCATTCTGACCAAAGGCCTCATATTTCCCGGTCTCGCTGGAGCAAGTCATATTTACATGATAAAGACTTATTCATCTGCCAGGTCTACTTACATCTAGACTCCCCTTCGAGCCTTTTATCAGTTTGAATGTGATATTGTGCCGGTGTACCCCCACCTCCCCCTTCCTAACGCAGCGCTCCTCATATCCAAGACACCGGCAGAGCACGATCATCTCATTACGCCAAATACTGAATTTTTAATGGGTCATTATGACAGCCATTTTCTGACAGCGGTTCCGCCGGTGCAAACAGGTGGAAGAAGGGTTCTCTGAGGTCAGCCTCGTCTGCACCGGCGGAGTGTCATCGCTGATCCTCCGTCTATATCCTGTCCGCCAAAGGAAAGCATGCACGGGGAATAAAAGCTCACCGGCACCAGATCAGAGCCAGATTCTGATCCCCCCCCTCCCCCCTCACCCCAAAGTGTCCTTGTGGAGTGACTGGCAATCTGACTTTTCAAGTTATTTCAAGCTAATTTCAACAGCCCTTAAAGGATTGGGTGATATCACAGATTAGACAGAGAAGCTTTATAACATCAGTATGTGGCTTTATTAAGACTAGTTTGTATTGCATTACTGGTTCAATCTTATTTATTTTGCATGTACTGTAGTAATTATGCCCCATAGTAATTACGGGGGATGACTGTATTAACGCAAACTTGAAAATTGAGAATTGATAAATGGCGAGTTATTAATGGGCTTCCAGCTTCACTTCATATTTATTCATGTTTTTCATGCTGGTCCACTGTACATCAGAGAGACAAGCATCAGTGTTCCAGACCGAGTGCCAAGAGCAAGAGAACATTAAGTCTTAAGAGACTCGCAGTAGATGTCGGTACAGAGAGAGCGAGAGAGAGAGAGGAAGAGAAAGAGAACGGGAAAGAGGGAGAGAGAGAGAGAGAGAGAGAGAGTCCGATCAATATTCAAACTGCAAAATGAATTTGACTGGAGCGAGAACTTCTCATCAAATGGGAAAAGAAATTGGATATGAAAGATGACCTGCCATAAAATTCGATATCCCACAATGCCATCTGTCAGACAGCGGCCGGAGAATAATGACAACGGCTAATGAAAGTTGAGCCCTGGTTCGGTGGTGGTTTAAATCAGCTCCTCGCCGCGGCCGCCATGCTGTGCTGACTCAGTGTCCTGTCCTCTACCCGGCCCAGCTGCGCGCCACATCACAGGCGGCGCGGGAGACGTCTGGCTTCATCCGGGAAACATGAGAGGATGACAAACTACGTATTTTTATCCTTTCTGATGTCAGAGGGAACGTGTGCTTGTGCCCCGCTGCACAGGCAGGTCCACCCACTGGACCTGATAGGGATGGAGCGGCTTGCTCAAGGACACCTCAGCAGGGCAAAGACTCGCCGTCATGGAGATCTGAACTTCACAGAGATGGATGGCCTCCCCCTTCTGCTCGTTATGCCACCCTGCTGCCCAAATGGGGTAAATGCAAGCATCTGATGTGGTGGAATGTGATGCTTCGATCCCTTCAGGGTCAGACGATGCCAGATCCAATGTTTTGCCTTTTTCATGTTTCATATGCTTTCATGTATGTAGTATAAAATCATACCTTGCAGCTTGCGATGTTATTTATTTAAACTCCAGCTTGTAGCGTTGTGTAGTTCCTTACCGTTTAGCGCGTTGTTTACGGCTAATCCGATCTTGATTGTGATTGTGTAATCATTATGTGCAAATTTGCAGGTGCTACACGGCGCATTTAATGTTCCTTAAAATTAAAACCACATTTCCCATAAACCCTGATGCCTCCTGTCACTAAGAGGATTTTGCTGCCTCTCATTACGCGTTCGCTTTGAGCAGCTGGGAGAAGAACAAGAGCGAATATCAGCCCTTTATAACCGCGAATGTGACAAGATATAAGCTGATGTGAAGTTGAAACAATCACACTTGGATAAAGCTGCGCGTTACCTGTAAAGAATAACAATCCCTGTTTTATGCAGCGGTCCGGAGGCGGCCAATTTTCTTGTTCGTTTACTACAATTATGCCAATGCCTCAAAATGAATGTGGTCATTTATTGATGTTAAAATGCTCGATGCAGCACCTTCAAATGCATTCCTCATTTCTTTGGTGGGGAATGCGTTGGCCTGCCTGGCCAAAATCCTGGGGTTGAAACAGCAAGCGAGCAATAAATTCCAGTGTGCAGTAATCTTTGTCATGTATTTTTCATGCGCACTTTTACCCAGCACCTGGCCTCAATAGATTGGATTTGTGTTCTCTTCTCTTCTCTTCTCATTCACTGATGCTTTGAAGTGTGCACTTTTTTTCTGCACGACTATAATTATCGGGTGTCTAAATCAAGCTGAACTTAAAATGCACATAGTCTAAAATTATCACTGTAAATGTTCCACGGCAGCTTTTTGCCTTAACCAGCAATCTGACTAATCATTTAGGAAAGACACATCATCACAGATGGCAGTCATTTATTTTTTTTCCCCCTGCATATCAAACAGAAGATGCCACTGTTGAATGATATGCTATGAGCACATATTTTATGGTAAAATATTCTAATTGTATTTGCTCTAAATCTCTCCAAGACTGGTTGTGCCTTTGAAAACGAGGGGCAGGGAGACTGTAATGGCAGCAATATGTGTTTTAATGATCATGCAAATATCCATCAGCATTAACGAAAAGTGGTTTTAAAGAGGCACAGAGAAGGCCGGTGCCTATTTGACGTCTTATATTGATCTATTGATGCTGTCAGACAACGTTGTTCTTGTGATCTGCTCCAATCCTCAAGGCGGGTGTTGTACACGAAGACGTACAAAACAGAATATGATCCATGTACCGTGGCGATTCGCGGGGCGCCGGCATGCAACCGACATGAAAACACATTCAAAAGGTCAAGCTGTCAGGCGCTCCGTATTTCTTCCAGACGGTTCTACCACCGGCGCGACGTGTAGCGAGCAGCAGCACCAAGCTGCCACTCTTGTAACGATCTGCCAGTAAATTGACTATGTTTTCATTAGAGAAATTCCTCGCTTTTAATATGGTGCGGTCTCAGCATAGCGGATGCTAGCGCACTCAGAGCCTTGGGGCCCTAAACTGCAATGTGGCATACATATTTCTTTTCAAAGCAGTGTATGTAAAGTTAATGGCCTCTTAAATAAACTGTCAATCGTGCCGCCGCCTGGCTTGTCTTTTACCCACCCGAGCGCGCGAATCTTTTTTTTTTGTTTTGTTTTGTTTTTTTTGTCATGAAAGATATTACCCCGCAGAGTGAAAGCCTCTCTCTCTCCATCTCTCTCTCTCTCTCGCTCTTTCTTCCTTTGCCCACCGATCCACCTCCCCCCCCACCCTCTGTCAAACAGCGGATTTAATCATTGATCCGTTTTCATCCTGCCGATTTCCATTTCAGCCTACACCTACGCCACAACAATGGAAAAGGGGAAGGTCATCTGTGACTGGGAAATCTCGGGAAGCAATGAGGGCGCCTGGTGACAGACTGTGAGGGCGCAAGGTGACTAATGTCAGGAGAAAGGGTCTTAGAACTTAGCATCTCATTCAAATATACTCTGCTGTTGGGCTGTCAGCCTAAATCATGGCTCTCTGTTTTCCCTGGGCCAAAAGTGGAATTAGCAATATTGAATCTGCAGTCAAATATTGAACAGCTCATACTGTATGGCTCTTCTTGTCTTGCCTAAGAGCAACTTTGGAATGGCAATGAATGCCAGCACAAAAAAATGCACAGAAAGGGGAAAAAACAGAGGAATTCATTTAAAGCCGATCCATTAGGGGAATAAGGAGTCTTCGGAAGATTTATTGTAGTACTGTATGAAGTTCTCTATCACCAGATAAACCTGGGTGACATAACACTGCTGTGTTGGCTTTTGTTCCTGAATTTTAAAAGGGAAGAATACCTCCACTGCTCCGCTCAATGCTCTGACATGCTATTTATTCCGTCAGGGCCAATGAATGTCCTGGATGCAGCTACGGGGCGACTCCAGGGGAGCTGAGTAGTTGTTCTTTGTCTCAGTCTCATCAGGAAAGACATTTAGACCAGCCAGGCCCCCCCCCCCCCCCGCCC
>OMLF01003947.1:3065-18981 GCA_900302615.1 Holocentrus rufus | reverse complement strand
AGCTCCTGTAGCATGCTTCAATATACCGCCCCCGTCACAGCCATATGGTAGTGTACAGGTGGACCTTGGTGATTAATACAAATGATTTATCAAAGTAAATAGCTGGAGCTGCTCGCCATCCTCTCCCAGCCAAAGAGTGATTTAAGATCTGCGGCCCACTGAGGTACAGGGAACTTCCTCCAACAGATGTTCCTGACTAATTATCTATTGTAGTGCAGATCCCAGAATCCCTCGGTTCCTCTGCTGTCTTCCGGTGGGAGCCTGGTCATCCCTGTTTCATATCCTTGGCTTGGTCTCCACTTACCTGGGGCACTCCTCCCCATCTGTGAAGGGAGCGCGAGATTCACACAGACTAGCCCACCAGCAACATACAGCGCCGCACACACACACCTTTAGCTGTCATTTTCAAGTGCAAATATCCCTCTATCCTGCTGTTTAGGCTCAACGGGAGAGGAGTTATATAAAGTGCAGCAGTCAACAGCTGTTATGTTCGAGCGCGCTTTGCAAAAAAACACCAACAGCCACAGTGCGGTGGTGTCTGATGATGCGGCGTGGTCAGTTACGGGACCAGACCTTTGGAGCATCTTTCCTTGTTATGCATTCCTGAGCAAAGTTTTTGATCAGATTCATTTTCTGCGGCAATTCAAACCGAAACGCAAAAATTCAGCTGTTTATAAGCCATGCAGGCGAAGCAAAAGTTGATTCAAAGGTACTGTAAGTCACTGTGCAGAGTTAATGCCGCGCGAATCCCTTTTCAGAAAGAATTTAGCATCTGAGACGAAAATGAGTTTTTCTGCTCTTAACACCGTTCCCTGCGATGAGCATGTTGGCACATTTACGGCGATGAATAATTCAACAAAGGAGCATTTACAAGGAGAGCAAATTGAAACAGCGCGCATACTTTGACAAACACTGCCTAAATATTGCAGGAGGGGGAAGGTCAGAGAAAAATGGCAGTTTTAACTGCATAACATGAGATGACAGACTACCGCTAGTTCTGTCAGTTGTCTAAAAACCCCAAGCCTTTGCTAGCGTCTCCCTCTCTGACTAATGGACTAGAAGGTTGAGAAAACCCCCCCTCCTATACACACAGAAAGAACTTCAGCACCTCAGACAACCCAGGCCAGAGCAAGCAGAGCTGGAATGGATTAAGATATGCTTGGCTGCCTTTCGCAGCCCTGATAATGTGGGCTGGGTGTCTGTGCTGTACAGATCAGAGAGACGCAGGAAGGTCATTGCCACTGGGAAAAGGAGGCAGTGAAAATATTGTCCTGACAAGATGTAGAGTGACTTTTGCAACCCGAGGCTTGTGTTTCAGATTAAACCATGTTGGCTGATAGAAGAGGTGAAGTCAAAGGAGGTGTAAAGGGTGGCTTTGAAGGGTGTTGATGTCGCTGCCTTTAAATTCACCGGCCCTCACTCGTGAACAGTTCCTCTCATAATAATTTTCAAGGATGTTCCCAAAGCATGTACACAGTAATAGAAGCATGTGCTACTTCAGATATTTGGCTTTTTTTTTTTTTTTTTTTTTTTTTTTTTTTTTAGCCTTTTCTAAACATGAATTTGATGCTCCTCATTACAAAAAGTCACCTGATATTTTCCTAAGAAATCTTTTCTCTTTAATTAAAAAGCATTTTAAAAGGGTAATATTCTGAAATCAAAATTTAAACACTTAAATACTGTAGTATGTCGTCCAAATTCCTCGGTTGTGCTTGTGTTTGAATCTAAGCTCAGAATCTGAGGTTGTACAAGCTCAGCATAAAACCTCACATCTCGAATCATAAATTTAAAGCGTGCAGATTCATTATAGATAAACCGTGTTCAATAGTTCTCAGCTCAATCAAAAAATTGTCTGCAGCCTACGGGAGCCCCGTTCAGCCGAGTAATGCTCCGCTCTCCCCGCTGGATCACCATGGGTCATTTTTTAATGAAACTTAGCGCTCATTAGGCCTGCCAGTTATGGAAGCATCTTGCCGGTCCTCCTGTTTATCTCTCTGCGCTTTGGCAGTTTAGGTGCTGTTCTGGCGGCATCCAGAAAGGCCTCAGCAGCACTCTCCTTTAGTTTGGCTGAATCAGGGTTGTTAGCCATTTTTAATTTCCCATCAGACTCACAAAAGATCTATTCATGTTCTCTCTCAGGTAACTCATTAATTTGCTGTGATGCATATGAGATGGTGAGTGAGGGCCTCTTGCCAAGAGTTGGTTAGCATTTTATGCATAAAAGAAATACAGACTAGAGCAGATGGTTACATTAGGGACTGATGATATTGACACAATGCAGCGTGTGCGCATGTGTGTGTGTCTGTATAAATTACACACACTCAGTATGTACATGTGTTAAATTAGGGTATTAGAGACTGATGATAGTGATGATGATGCATGTATGGATGTGCTGTATCTGCATGTGTGTGTGTGTGTGTGTGTGCCCTGCATGTTACCCCATATTCACAATGGTGTTTGTTTAATATACAAGCAGAATTGTTCATTTTGTACAACTTATCTCTCATATTGTCAGGTCAGCTATGACTTTGTACAACAGTGGAGGCCGAGAGCAAAAACAAAGTGCTGGGAGTTGCATCAAATATGACACTGTTTGAACCTGATCGAAGGGGAGCGCTCGCACATTGAGCGTGACACATTTTTGCCCACGGTGTCACAACAAGTGAGGCCTAACAGAAGGCTCGGTCGGCCCAACTCTGCAGGACTTCACTTTCATTAAACTCCAAGTGGGTCTCAGCGTGTTTGCCTTTGTTCAGGCTGTTCTCTGCACAGTGCTACCATTTTTCACTTCCTTAACTGCTGTATACAGTTTGAGCATCGCTGCACGACTCTTCTGTGAGGGATATACTGTGAGGTAAGTTGGCTCTGTGCTGGATTTAATTCTGTGATGCACTCCCAGTGAAGTGGACCACCGAGACGAGCCTCGTGACTTTGGCTGCAACCGTGCTGTTGATGATATGAAACAAAACTGGGCAAAATTCACATTACATTCTAGGATGTTGTTTGTAGGGTTTGGTGAGATGAAGTTCAACCAATATGGGTTTTTGAAGGACCAATATTGTTTAATTGAAGCAGCCGATAGCCAATATTATGTATGTATTGATATTCAAAATACTTCAAAAGAATTCAGTGTCCAATTATTCTTTTCAGTTTCCTCTAAAGCTGTATTCTTGGCTTTGCATTTAGACACAAAAAACACAACAATAATAATAATCATGATCATAATAATCTATTAATAAAAAAAGTAAAAAGCATTCACATTAGAATTCAGGTAAAGGTCCTCCAACGCATAACCAGTGTACTATTGATTAATATTTGAATAAATATGTTATCAAACTGAACCATATCTATCATATTGGTGGTGAACTACACAGACTGGCCGATTTTTAATAAACGGTCAAAATCAATATATTGGTCTAACCCTGCAGCAGATATTGGCTGTTCTGTTTATCTATAGTTGTTTGTCTTTCCCTTCAATTATTTATTTAGTTATCTATTGGTTGTTGAAAGCTATTCCTCTGAAGTGAATTCATTTTTCAGTGGCGTGATCAAAAGACGTCTGGACTAAAAGCTTGGACACCGGAGGTAAATATACATTCCAAAGGAAACGACATAGAGTCAAAAGTTCACAGAGAGGCACGTCGAGGGTTGTGCACCGGAAAATAGAAATAGAAATGCTGAAACAAATTGCTTTAAATCTAGCATTCAAACGATCTGCAAAGCATTAAAAGAAAATCTTTTCCTAATGGAGAGTGTCCTTTAACCTCGAGAGACCAAGGACAATGAAAATATGAAACATGAAAATAGAAATCAGTAGGAAGAAGAGAAGCAACGGGCCATCATGGAAGAGCCTCCAAGGGGCTGGAGACATTGCAATTATAGAAACTATTGACTTGTGTTTCCCAAGGTATGATCAATTGCAGTGAAATAATGACATCTCTGTGTTGTTTTGACCCATTCACAGTGAAGGCAATTTATTTTGTGTGACAGGAGGCTTGCAAGGGACAACTCAGCTGATGTGTGCCAGATATCAGGCAGAGGAGAGCTCTCAGCTGGATAGACAGAGGAGGGAACTGGAGGAAGGTCATTACTTGATTCATGGGCCTCTTTCAGGAAATGTTACCCCCCGCTTTCAGCAGTGAACCACTTTAATATTTCATAGAGTTTAAAGTTGGAAACAGAGAAAATCTCTCAATTATTTCTATCTGTGACAAATGTCAACTGTGTATTGTGTACATGAAATGAAAAGTGGATAGCACATCCCTGTATGTTTTTCATTTGTTAATCAAGTGTTCATGTCAATATATTACAAGATCAAATGTGATACTGCGTCTTAATTACAGGGAACACAAATGAGGTCATGGTAGAGATGACTGGTAACCTCTTGCTGCCTTCAGTCGGGAGCTGTTTGTTTGTATTTACAGCGTGGAAAGCTGAGAACAGGATCTGTTTGGCGTTCAAGTGGTGAAGTCGTGGTTGTAAGAACACCGTTGCTATGCAGCTGGGTGGGCAGCATGAACCCGCCGAGGCTAGCGATTAACTTAGCTGTTGTGGTAAATGCAAAGGCAAAAGAGAAAACATGAGACCATTGGGATTATCAACAGCTTCCTCAGATATATTATTAGATGACTTAGAACTGTATATATCCTTTATGCAAAAATTACAATATATTTAAACTTACCATCCACCACAAATTTAATATCCCTTGCCCAATTAATGTCCATTTAAAAAAAACGTCATTGTCATTGTCTTAAATTTAAAACCACATTTCCCATAAATCCTGTTGCTTCATTCACGTAGAAGACGTTTGATCCCCCTCTGCCTGGCTCACATCCTTCACAATGCTTGTTTGTTTTAACATAAAGGCCTAATAAGTTGGAAATAATTTTTCTATTACTTTTACTCATCATGCTGATGCCTCAAATGAATGTGGTAATGATGTAATGATGTCAAAATGTGACATATTTAACACCTTTAATCACGACTAAAGTGTTTCGTATGTTCAGTATATAACATATAACTGTTCATGGACTTGTCCAAGAGCAGTAAGTGCATCTGTGATTGAAACAGGCCAGCAGATGAAGTTGATCTCACAGAAGGGTGTGGTTTCCACCGAACCCTCCTCAAAATGAACTCCTCTCTCCCCGCTCACACATCTGTATTTGGCCGTGACACAGACAAATGGCACGATTGGGGACAGTAGAAAAAGTACTCCGAGTCCTCTCCCCCCGTTCACTGAAAACAATCCATCACCCACCCCTCCAACACCTTTGCCTCTGCCTTGTCTGCAAATCGCTTGATTCCTAATCCCAATTCCACCTTCCCATCTCTCCTGGCTTTATTGCTGCTTTCTCCCATGACTGAGTGATGCATCTCGGCCACACAGCGCGGCAATTCCTCTGCAGGAGCGCCCTGAAGATAAGCCGAGGCTAACCGGTACTAGTAGCTTGGCGAAAGGTCAATAAACACCCATCATCTACTCCCTGCCAGATAACCCAATTCTCAAGTAAACACATAGTTCGCCAGTCTTGTAGTTCACATTCAGCCCATGCAGCAGGCATGACCTATGGTGTGTTCACTGCCCTTTATATAACTCGGCTTTTTACATGTATTGTACATACACAGTAGAATTCACATGCCCCGAGGGAAAAGTGACAGGTTTTGCATATGTTCTTCATATGTATAATAAAGGTGTTGCATGTGTGAAGTGTCTGCTTATGGGGATTTTCCCTGTGTGCATGTCAGATACTGTCATGTTAAATTATCAAACACGTTACCTCACTGACCCTCTTGATGGTTTGTGTTGCTTTTTCCATCAGGGAGATCAAGTGATACGCCATTATGTACGGCGCATATGCCAACACGGCTTCACTCTGGTTTTTCTGCTGTTTCAGAGCTGAGGCGGCGGCGTGCCCTTTACATTAAACCTGTCATATTAATGAGATCCTGCTTTGACACATGCCTTTGACTCGGGCTGTTTTCCACCACTTTTTCCACCTGTGAATCACAAACGATTCACCATACGTAGCCGCTCGCGCCGCTTCCATTTCCCGCGTGCCGTGGAAACCCCCGCGAAGCCCTCCGCCGCGGCACGACGGGAGCACGGAGTGGGAGGGTATCGTTCCCCTTGTCTTCTTCTCGGCGATGAAGGGCCGAGCGGCGATAAGTGGGACGTGGCACGTTTCATGACGCAGTTTCTTTAATTAGTTGTCAGAATCTTGAGAAAACAAAAAAAAAAGAAAGAAAGAAAGAAAGAAAGAAAGAAAAAAGAAAAGGAGGGAGGGAAGAGGGAAGGAGGATGAGACGCAGGGAGATGAGGTTGTTGTTAATTCCGTTGCTGTCTGCTTGCATTTAAGTACTCATTAATCTGAGATGGGGCACACCCTGTTGTCTTGCTGAGCATCTTTTATAAAAACCAGCATTAGCACTTCTGCTGCATTGAGAAATTGTCAGTGATGTTTCATGGGGGAGATGTGCTGAGAGAGAGAGAGAGAGAGAGAGAGAGAGAGAGAGAGAGAGAGTTGGATGCCCGCAGCATACAGAGATCCTCTGTTCTCCCTCCTCACAACACTCCCAGCCTCCGAGCCAGAAAGCGAATCTATAACACTTTTCCACACAAGTAGAGCTCCTGGACTGTGACCTTCAAAGTTTACTATGAATACCAATCGAGTGTTGCCAGTTCGGCGCTAAACCTATTGTATTATGGTTAATTGAGTTACTGTTGTCAAAGATGAATGGCGCTCACTCCATTTGCTTTGCCATTAGCGCTGATTTGATACCAAGAACGATTTAGACATATTTTCCCTTCCCTCAATTAGAGTAATGTAATCTATGTTTACAGAATACATCTCCATGCTCTGAAAATATCCATTGTAATTGGAACCCAGACAATTAATTTGGCGCACAGTAAGTCAATGGAAATTGAACAAAGGGTTATGTTTGTGTCATTAACTCAGAGCAATTGGCAATTTATATGCTCTGTGTCGAGCTTGTGAACATCATCTACGCATGCATGCATATTCATCACCGTGGCCACTCAATTCACAGAGCAGGAAGTCTGAACAAAGGTGAACGAGAGGCTGCACCCTCTAACCATCCATCATTATGCCCGCTAGAGGTAGTCTGGGAGGGTGGTTGCAGTGCCATGTGTGTGTATACGTGTGTGTTTGTGTGCGTGCGGGGAGCTTCTCCTCCTCTCAATCCTCTCTCCACTATACCTGAGGCGTTGGCACCTCCTCTTCTCCTGGAGCCTTGTCAATAAGCCCTCTGCCACCTCCACTCTGCCCAGAGGACAGCAGCACTCGGCCGGGTCCGGGGCGAAGCCAGACCCCCCCCACCTCCCCACCCTCTCTCCCGCTGCCATTAATCCACTCCTTCGGCAGACAGAATCCATCTCCCCTCGGCACCTGTTTGACAGAGGGTAAAAACAGGGATGAGATAGCAGGGCTGGGATCAATCCCTTCGATCCCCTTCTCCATCTCAGCAGTCATTCATCAGCCGCTGCTTGTTGTTGTTGGTGTTGGTGGTGTTGTTCTGGCCCGGCTCCGCCCCCGCGCCCTGCTGACGGAGAATGGGGCAGCTGAGTGATGGTGAAGCAGGGGATCATGTCAAAGGGTAAAATGATGATTGTTTTGATGCCTTTTTAAAGTGAGGCATTTTCATTACATTTATTTATTATTTCATTTCTTTCAAAGACTTTAAAATCTTTAGCCTTCAAATTGCACATGGGCAATATATAGCAGGGCTGGGTGATACGGATCAAGATATCTTTGAATAACTTTGATACTGATACTTTAGAGATGATTATCGGTGCTTTAGTATTGACAGTATATTTTTGATAAACAGTAATAATGTGAATATAATGACCAAGCAGATAGAGGCAAACAATAGAGCAAGCAGAGCAAATAAGTGCAGAAAATTGCATCATTTTACTGTACTGAATGCAGCCTTTAAGGAAAGGACATTACTTATGTCATATCATGATATTATGACATTCCAAAACCAGATGCAGCCTCATACAGTATCACAGTGTTCATATAAGTAAGGGATAATCCATGACAAGGTGGTCTTCTGTCAAAATGTAATGACCTTTCAATAGACACATCAAAGTGGATTATCACATGGCTTTTTATTACATGGCTTTAACAAAAGAAGTCAATACACTGACAAAAAAATAATAATTGCTGCTAAGAAAAAGTAGTTCATGGCATTAGTTTATAGAGCAAAGTAAAGGGTGATGAGGCGGCAGCTAGACAGCGGTCTTCTATTCAGATATAACCAACTGCAGAATGCCTTACTTGATCAATCAAAATGTGTTCAGCATAGCCCTGTAATGATATTAATATATTGCCCTGCCCTGTATTGTGTAGTCTTGCCCTGTTGGCAGGCTGATCTCTGATCACCCACGGAGCAACACTCACCTTCACTGCGATGGCGGACCGACTGTATACGTTAGCGCTAACCTGTGTGGCCTAACGTCCCCGTCCCTGTCGCCATGCCCCTTGATTTTAATGATACAGTACTTCTGCTGCAGAGGACAGAAAAATTGCAGCCATTGCTGACAAGTTCGGATGGCAGTGATGATGTTTGTCCTTTGTGTGTTCCCTGTAACACCTTGCATCTATAAAGTGACTGGTGAGGGGTGGGGCAGCAGCTCTCCTCTAAACTGATTTCAAGGTGGAAAGGAGTAGTAATAATATTGCTTTAAGTTGAAAGCTAAAGGAAAAACACATTCATGTAGCTCCATGCACGGGCAAGATATCAGTAATTAAAGCCACAGTACATACAGTACATTAAAGAAAATTATACATGAAAAAGATGAGGAAAAATAATGGGTTGTGCAACACAAACAACTAATTTACATAATTAAAAGGGACTCATACAGATGTGTATAATCAGTAAATCATCCTGAGATTTGGCATAAAATAACTGAATATCTCACACAATTGTTCCAATATGAATATGTATATTTTAAAAAGTGTCATTTGGACATTTTGTTATTTTAAAAGATGAAATTCTGGACTGTTGATACCAGTGGTTTTGAATTACATAGCAATACAAATCAGTCTAACACAGAGGGCATTGGCCTATTTATTGCTGCTGACGACAATCAAATCTGCCAAGTGGGAACTGTCTGGTATCGTTTATTAGTTCAGTTATTTTCAAGTAAGAACTACAATTTTAAACAAATTGAATGTCACTTGTTACATAGACAAAACTCAGTCGGCAGCACTTAACATCTTTATAGCTGCCAGCACATATAGTGGATATTTTTCACTGATGAGACTATAACATGTTTTCCTGCTAAACTGGGAGACATTGTGGTATGCTGCGTAGCTGTGTGTTGTCCCAGCTTTTAAAATGACAACATATCCTGTCAACCATATTTCTCACTGTGAATCTCATGTTTAAATGGTTGTTTTTTTTGGGGGTGTTTTTCATGTTCAAAAGACATTTTAAATTGGATCATAGAATGATCAAATTAAAGATCAATAGCATATGTCTGTATTATATTTGAATGGATTTTTTTTTAATACAACTATTAATTTGATTGATTTCCATCAAACTAACCACTATCAGCTGCATACATAAAATAAAAAAGGCTGTAGTGAAGTGTTGGGTGGTGCCTCCTCTGCTGCCTCCCTCGTTCTCCTGCTGCTGTCCATCCCAGGATGCTGATAGAACGGACAACATTACTTTTAAAAAATACAGTTCATTTATTTCACCGGCATTTCCTTTTTAAGGGTGTGCCTGGGTATCACAAATATTTTTGGCCACTTCCCTCAAAACTGGCTCACCTTCCTCCTGCTAGAGAAAACAGGACCAAAAGTCAGCCCCCAAAATATCATCCATTAATCTTTATTACCCAACGGCCTGGATGAATGATTGATTCTGATTGGGTGGAGAGGTGCTGATTAATTTCAGATTACCACATTGCGTTGACGTTGTGGTTCTGGGAATGGATCACATTGAGGGTACCATTTAAGAGATGGATGTCACTTTTATACGATGGCACCAACAACAGCCACAGCAAAACCAGAACTTTTTACCCCAACTGTGCTGCCTGTCTCCTCTCATCTGAAGCTGATCATCCTGCCTCCATTTAGAGAAGTGCAGTGTGTTCACAAGTTATTCACAAGTCACTGATGGCTGTCTGTAGCAGACTTTTTAAATGAATACATTCAAATTAATTCAAAGACGTCACAGCATTTAGCTCATATTACAGACATATTAAAGTTACCTACATATTCTTTTTCTTCTTCTTTTTTTCTCAATTTCTTTTGTTTCAGTGCGACTTGGCAGCTCCAGGGGTCGTATTAAACTGTCTGCATTTAAACAAACACACAATTTTTGTTTTGTGTTTGTCTGATATCATCCAGTTTCCCAGCTGGGTGGAGTTTTCCACTTCTTTAATCTTAATGTAAGCCTGATCACCTGAAGGACACCACTAACAGACCTGAATGTAACTTCAAAGTAACTGGTCAGTTGTTTTGAGGTGAAGCACACATTCAAATAACACGACTTGCCAAAGCTGCAGAAAATAGACCCTTTCCTTAGATACAAAGATCCTTCTTAGATACAACAATGAGATGTTTGTTTTGTAAACTGTAATTTTATGGAAAAAACAATGAACTGTCATGGATGGCAGTCATTTTTTTGACAAATGAAATTTGATCAGTATTGTATTGATCATCCCACTCTGTATTAGCAGTGAGCTGACCTTTTTTAATGATGCTGAAAACTGCGGTTTGGCTGATCAAAATAAGAGAAGATGATATACTCATGTATGAAATTATTCCCACAGAAATTGCGGCCAATCTGCCAACCTAACAAGTCCCTTAATGACTCTCCATTATCAGTCAATTACTTACTCACCATCCAATTCGGTCTATTTAGAACATATTTGGCATTTGTAAAAGGGTTGGGGTGGGTGTGAGAGTGACTGGAGCCCTATTACACAAATTCTGCAGTGTGTTGACTCCTAACACTCTGCACTGATTCGCAAAATTCACACATACACACATGTGATATATATTTGTTGTTCATTGAATTTACAAATAATGCTTAATTTATGAGCTGACAAGCAAGGTGTCATATCAGGTAGGAATGTACAAATAGCAGTAAAAGTGAAATGTCAAACACGAAGACGTGTGAGTGTGTGGTAACATAAATGAGCATACTTAACGAAATTTTACCCTAGGGCTCGATACAACATGATGGGAAAAAAGGTATAAGAAGAAAAACATATTTGATTGTTGTTTTGGTTTGGTTCTTTTGCGAGTGATTGATTTTACAGAGAAATTAATTGAAACTACTCTCCACTTGTTTTTAAGACACATTAAATATACTACATACTGTATGGTAAAGGAGGAATACATAGCTTTTGTTTTGGTTTACACAGATGACCCTGGGTTGCACCAACAAGGATTCATTTTTAAACCAGAGTAAATCATCAGTTTACCATTACATTGTGTTGCACAAAACTAAAACTGTTTTTAAAACCTCTCTTTAAATATTGGTTTACTTTTTACTATAAACCTAGATTATATTTAATCCTGTTGCACCAAAACTTTAAACTCCAGTTTAAACTATGATCTGATATGAAGTTTAAATATTAAAGTGACTGCATATTTTAGATGGACTGAACAAAAATGATCAAAATCCTTGAAAAAAGTTGTGGGCCCTTGATAGAAGCACTGACCACCAACATAACTACTCGTCACAGGCAAAGCAAAGTCATCAGATCATCCGTCACTAGTCTAATCTGCACTCAGGCCTGCTGCACGGTGGCGGCACTTAAAACAGACTTACCTCATGCTAATGCTCCAAAAGTGTTCAAACGCTCGGGATTCACTGATGAAACTCAACAATGTCTTCGCGCACATGCATGAATGTAAGGTTTATTAGTCTCTTTTGGGAAATGCTACTCCTGTCGCAATCTCCCGTGCATTTAAGATCTCTACATGCAGCGAATATGGAAATGATGCTTGCATGGTCGTTTGCATCACTTATCACTTGTCACTTATTAATTTCCGACCGTACTTAACATTTGGAACCTTCAACCACCATTAATCACCTTTTGAAATTAAATCACCATGAACATGACTAAAGAAAATGTGATTGAATATCTTTTTAAATTTATGAATATGAAACTGCAGTCGTCTGTCAAGGGGGTGCTGCAGAACCCTCTGCACCCCATCTTCCCAGGGCCTCAGGACCAAACACATAATCTCCTGGTGGGGATCATTAGTCCTTGTTGGTGGAAAGTGAAAGTTTGGGTTCTTACCTACTTAGTGGAATTTTATCCTCCATACAAGAGTAATAGATCTTCCAGGAGGAGTAAAAACAGAAACTCACTTTAAAGAGCCACGTTTTCTGTTCCAGCTGAAGTACACCAACATAAATTAATTCCTATTTCCTGCAACAAAAAAATCAAGTTCACTCTCATTTTTCCCATTTTTGGAGGCTGTTTCCAACACTTTCTAGGCAGCAGATCATATTGAGAGTGATGATACTGAGGGGTGCGCAGTGTTTCCTTGGGCAGCGGCGTAGAACGTATAGCTTATTTTTTATTTTTTTTTGCATGCTAAACCGCGGTCGTCTGAGTTGCCCTTGTGTGACTCTGAGTGGGCCATCATCACACCCCGGTGTGATGCGCCGGCTTTCACAGTGTGCTCGGGGTAAGGTGAGAAAACTGGGGAAGTGTTATGATGCACTATATCAAGAGTGAGCTGAGAGGGCTGCTTTGAGCCATGAGATGAGAAAGATGACGGCGCGGCGGAGAGTGTTTCGCTGTATCAAAAAAAAATAAGGTCCTGAATAAAACAGATGCTCAAAGAGATTTGCTGCACAGGAATTTGCATTAGGGCTTCTGGGTGATTTGAATAGCCACTGCTTTATTCTATTTATTTGAGGAGTGTGGACCTTTAACTGACCGGCGCATAAAAATAAAGGCTTGACAACTCACACAGCTAACATGAATTCTTTAGCACATCATACACTCAGGGCTAAATTACAGTTAACATATCTTGGCAGTGTCAGAACTGTGTCATAACTCTCTCTGTGTTTGCTGCGGGCGCTCAAGCAGCGTTTTGCCGATGGGTCTGCTTCAGCTCTCCAGTAAAGTGTTTTTCTTTTGTCCTCTAGAAGGCAGATCATTATTTCATTAAAGCACATAAAAGGAATATGTTACCAAGCTTTTAATGACTCTGGCTTGTTTAAGATGTGACGGACTGGCCGGTGTCAGTGATAAGAGGTCTGATTGCTTCAATAAATACAGGCCACTAAAACCCCAAGGAGTGGAGTTAAATAATTGAACCAATAACTTTCGCCGAAGTTCCCCTTCTCTTTCCCTTCCATTTATATGCTAAGCATGTCCCCGAGGGCGCCTCCCTTTCTGTTTAATTTCAGCTATCCCTTTTTAATCAATTTTCTTTTATCTCACAGCAGTTTGAATGCCACCACATTCTAGATTTTTTTTTTTTTTTTTTTGTCAAGGGTACATGTGTGTGAAGTATGAATTAGTTGATGAAACAGAACCAGTAAAACATGTTCAAACTGATAAAATATTCTGTCCGCCGAGAATATTGTGTTTTTCTGAGAGTAGCTAAATATGATGCTCCGCGTGCTTCGCTGGCCTCAGAACAGGAAAGAGATCAGGTCAAAGTCGAAAGAAACAGAGAGAGAGAGAATCAGAGAGATGCTGGAGTGTGGGGGTGGGCAGAAAAAAAAATTGAAACAACAACAACAACAAAAAAAAAAGAAATACAAGGAAACAGAGAAGAAAGAGAACAGGCTTTGGTTAAATCAGCTGGTCAGGAGCCCCAGAGCTTTACAGAACAACCTCTAACCTTTTCCATTGGAAATGGTGTTTTGATGACAGGTTACTGCGAGGTTACACAGCGTACACCGAGAGCAGGGCTGTAAATTGACTCACTGTGAGTGACACTATGAGGAGCCCAGCAGCTCCATCGGGGTGTGTATCATGTGCTGTTGTCATATCAAGTCAGACGGATATGCAGAGGAAATGTAAACTATCTCATGCATCGAATATCTACGCTGCAAAAAAAAAAAAATCTCCATGTAAACAAGTCATGTGGTCTCATATTGTCAAAATCAACAGACAAATACAAATCTGCCATTGCGATGAGATCAGCCCACTTGTTTCCAATGCTTTTCATCTTGTTTCCAGATTTTTCTAGAATCAAGTGTCATTTTATTGATATTAGTGGGCTGATCTGCCTTATTCTGCCTTGTTTCAACAAATTTATACAGAAAAAAATTAAACGAGTGAAGCTGCATTGGAAACAAGTGGGGTTATCTCATCCCACCTGCAGATTTTTTTACCCGTTCTGCAGGGGAAATAAATAAATAAATAAATAAATATGAATATGAGACAAAATGATTTGTTCAGCTGGATATTTTTTTTTGTAGTGTGGTGTGCCATGGTACCAAGAGACATGCCTTATAGCCCTTCAAGGAAAGCATTTAGGCTTCTCATGACTAAGACCCAGCCACTGCGCTACATAAATAACCGCTCAGGTTGGCCCACAGCGGGTATAGGGGCAAACCACCCACACTTGATTCTATTACTTCCAGTAATCAGCGCTGTCTCATTTGACCCATTTAGTGTAACATTATGCTTACCCAGCTGGTATGATTTCAGCCTCCCTCCATCCACCCAAGCTTCTCCCTCTTAAGCAAACTACCCAGATGAGAAATCCCAGGTACTGATGAACAGGCAGCCCGTTAATAAACCTTCATATTAAACCTGCAGTACATTAACCCTCCACTCCATCCTGCTGATGGAGGTGCCAGCGCCTCGGTTTGTGATGCAGCTGCAGCAGCAGCAGGCTGCCTCTGATCCATTTGACCCCCAGAGAGGGGTCCAGGGGCCGGGCTGCCTGTGGAGAATACAGATCAACCTCCTACATGTCCTGAACCCTGCCCTCTCCACTCATTACCTCTCACACTCACTTACCAGGGGGTGGTGGTGATGCTGAATAAAACCCCCGTACTACACATTCAGTGACTCCTAATGAGAATCTGGAGGGCTGCTGATACACAGTGAAGAAAATACAGCCCTTTAATGGAAACTAATTACGCAAGAGTCTGTATTTATGTTATGTTGTGTAATCGGCTCATTCGGCAGCGAGACTGGAGGATTTTTCTGTTATAGCCCTTTAAACTAACAGTTAATAAACAGCTCTTCAGTGTGTCAGCTGCTGTGATTGCCTACAGGATGACTAATTCCATAGTCAATCAAATGGATGGTTTATTTTTGTCATTTAGCAACTACAGTGCATCACTTAATGAGAAATGCCTCACCAGCAGCGTCCTATGGAAATCCTGTATCTCCAAAAGGAGCAACAGAAAAGACTTGACTTTGCCTTTTGGTCCATTTTTTTCAGTGCAGCCGTGGTTTGGCTTTGTTAAGGGGTCATGAACAAAACAAAAGAAAATAGCAAAACTGGATATGAGGAGCTTATTTGCAAAAACAGATATCTCCAGTTGTATTCATTTCTATAAACCATGTTTTTTTCCAGATAAGATTAGTGGAAATATAATGCTAGTGGGCTAATGCAGAGCAACATAATTTTGGATTTTGGATTCAGATAGGATGGTTTGTGCATTGCATACAAGGCCAGTTCATTTTGTTTTCAGGAATGGCATTTATCTGCTTTTGCAAATAAGCTCTTTGTGTACAGTACAAGATTCCTGCAGAGCCTTAAAGCCATCCTGTTTGCAAAATGTTCCCCCCCACCACATCCATTTAGAAAAACTGACTCCCGAAGCATTGTCACGAATCTGTTTCACAATCTTGTCCCTCCATAGAGAAGATCTAGATCTGCCGTCGAACCGGGCGTCGTTGTGAGTGTATCGGCTCGGAGGAGTGACATTCCAGATTTATAAGCGA
>OMLF01003946.1:7116-17362 GCA_900302615.1 Holocentrus rufus | reverse complement strand
CCTTCATTGGGCCAGCCCCCTTCAGCATGGGCACAGAGCCCCTTTTTGATCACCAGATGAAGGGATCGAATGAACGCAGGAATCTCATTCAGTCTCACACACATGCACTGCTGCACACACACACACACACACACACACACACACACACACACACACACATTTACAATGAGCCTATTAAGAATGTTGCATTGTAAACAGTCTGTTAATGAAATATGACCATGGAGTCATAATAGCTTGCTAGGGGGAAACAGGATCACTGTAAATGGAAAAGTGTAAAAACAGAACAGCCTCCCGCACTGAATTACAAACAAAATATGATGCAAAAACATTTTCTTGTGTCTCTATATATAGTTTATGTTTCAGCCAATTATCTGGCTAAATTGTCATCCCAGCCTCTCTAAGATCATAATTGCAGCATCTTTAAAAGAATCAATTAAGGAAGTTTTACTTCAGTGACAACGATCTCAGTCACTAACCCTTGATCACTACTTTTACCTCAAAGGGCCTTCTGAATACGAGCCAGTGTATTTTTTAAGTACTTTTTCTTTATCATTGCTCTCATTAAAACAAAAAATATATCTTGCAATGTAATATGCAGCTTCAACTTCACTGCCTGATGTGGTAAAATGACAATATAATATTCAGATGCTGTATTATTATTTATTATTGTTACTTTTTATAGTCATTCCATTTTGAAATCATTGGACAGACAGACTTTGGAGGAAACCAAAAGAGGCGTAATGGAAATGTATTTGGGTGCGGCTGAGGAGAGGTTTGGTGGGAGGCAGCAGTCGAGGCTGATAGCCATAGACAGCTACACCGCTCTGTGTGGTGTAATATGAAACAAAGCTGCAGGTTCTTCTTTACAGCGAGACACCCCTCTCACCTCAGTCTGACATGGGAGCGCAAGAGTTGGGAGAGGAGTTGGCTGTGATAGATGGACAGGCTGAGTGAGAGAAAGGCAGAAAGACACGAGGAAGAACTGAGAGGGAGAGAGAGGGAGATGAAGAATTAAACAGAGAGAGAGAGAGAGAGAGAGAGAGAGAGAGAGAGAGAGAGGCGCTTGTCTTTTAGTTCGGGGAGGCTTGTCTGAGTAGGTGAGTGCTGTCTGCCAGATGGAGGCAGACTGAGGGAAAGGAGGCTAGACAGAGAGATAACAGGTAGAAACAGGCCAGCACAGAGAGGCAGTGTAGGTCAAAGCTTCAGTGCTACCTCCCAGGAAGCTAAAGGCCAGACAATCAGCATGCAACGGGACCACAGCTGTGTGATGCTATGATGGCTGAGCGACTGAAAAGATATTGACACACTCTACCTGTCTGCGTTAGCGGGTAACAGGATTGAAATTCACAGTATAAATGTTGCAAAAACAAACAAACAAAAAAAGTTTGCCATGCAGGAAGAAAGAGACAAAAATCTCATCTGCATTCCTGTGGATTGAGGCCAGATAACAGTGCTGAGCAGCTGATGGTTTTGCCTAAATATAAGAATTCAAACTACAAGCTTTGAGAGAGAAGCAAAGCCCGGTCTTGAAATGTACAAAAACAATGAAAAATGGCCAGAGCCGCCAATATTTGAGGATGCATCTTGCAAGACTGAATGATACAATTTGGGTGCACAATATGCCAAAATAAAGGTATACAGAGGACAATACAGTCAAACTAACGCCTGGTTCATGGCTGCAAGGGAAACCGATGGCGGGGGTACAAAAGCAGATGAGAGGGACGCTCCTCCCCCCTTGATAGAGTTGTGTGGTTTGAGCATCTGCCAGTTCACCACCCATAGGGGAGTGTCGGTGGGCTCTTCAAACACCCTGCGTGGGTCCTCCTCCTTTTGATCCTCCTGGAGAGGGAGAGGACAGGGGGAACGGGAGACACTCCTCCACACACGCTGCTGGGCTCGACTGGACCAGATGGAAACATAGGAAATAAAGAGCGAGAGGAAATCTGAGAAAAAAAAGCAAAACAAAATGAAGTAGGACTAGGAATTTACACACTCAGCTGTTAATTTTGGGGTGAAAATTTGAAGCACAAAAAGAAAGACAGGGGTAAAAGTGAGGGGTATCCTGTTGTGACGTCTGGCTGGATCTACAATGGAAAAATGTCTATTTTAACAATTCAAGTTAGCTTTATATTCAGTATAAAATCAAATTTTTCTTCAAATAAGTGAAAAAAAATCTGCCAACGCAATGAGATAATCCCACTTGTTTTGAGGTATAGTATAAATATGCTTAAACAAGACTGAATAAGGCAGATCAGCCCGCAAGTATCAAGAACACATTTGATTCATTTGATTTGAGGAGAATTCTGGAAACAAGTTGATTAGCAAGTGGGATTATCTCATCCCACTGGAAGAAGTTTTTAACTCTTAACAGCAAAACTAAATGATTTAAGATTAAGATGGAGACTTAAGATTAAGCTTTTTTGCAGTATAAGCCAGATCATTCACTGTGTATGTGTGTGTGTAGGCGCTTGGTGCTTATCACCGACTCTAATCACAATTCAGGGCATCCAGTACCAACACCAAACTATTTGCGTGCACACACTCAGACTAATACTCACATACACACACACACACACACACACGCACATAAACAACACATTCCTATTTGGACTATTGGGAGATCAAAAACGACTCCTCAAAGGATAACTTTTTGGGTAATTGACAGGATGCTTGTAAAAAAAAAAGAGAACCATAAATAAATGAATACATGGGGCTTTTGTGTGGTTTTGGGTGAGCATCTGGTATCAAACATACTCACACCTTGCAGATAAAAGCTATGACAGAAAAATTACAGCAACAATCAGTTAAACCCTGTACAAGAGGAAAGCTGTTTCTCACCGGTCTCCAATGGCTACCATTTGACTGACAGGTGTAGGTGAGAGGAAGGCTATGGAGACCAGCAGTCAAATGGACAATGGAACGCTCACCTGCACCTGACGTACAGATAAAAACATCTTACACTGTCTGATCTTCAAAGACAGAGGACTGAGGAACAGTCATGTTGAAATGGTTCAAAAGTGTTTCTGAATAATTGAAGAGCTCAGGGTCTTCTGATTACGTGATACCAAACCAACGAGTTTAATAATCTGGCAACAAAAAAAATTGGTATCTTATTTAATTAAAATGTCAAATGTCAAAAAAAAAAAAACTTTTGCATATTGAGAACGCATTCAGAATATTTTTGGTCGAAGTTGAAAGTCAACTCTTTGAACCGAAGACAAACACTGTTAGTTAAATGAGTGGTTTCATGACTTCATGAAAAAAAAAAAAACGAAGGCCTCCTATTGCCACAGAGCGCTGGCTGAAATACGCCGCCATAAACCGAAGCATGAGGATGAATCACCAGAGCTTTCCAAAGACATATAGAATAAAAGACAAATAAAAATGATATACTGTGGGCGAACTGCTCGTGTAGAAGCCTTGTAGAGCCGGGGTGACCACAGCCACATCCCAGCCAGACTGGGAAGTAGCACCATTTTAGCTAGGGGGCAGTGAGGGATGGATACTGGAAGGCAGACATGAATCATATGTCTGGGAATTACGTCCCCAACATTTAATATAGCGGGAGTGTATTTCTGTTCAGAGCCATGTGGTCCCAGCCAGGCCTGGACGGGGAAAACAAATCTGTAATGGGTGCACAATTGAATCAGGTGTCTGGTCCTCTTAAGGAAATTAAGTTGTCGGCAGAGCGGGGGCACTTAATGAGAGGCAGGCCCGCGGACAGTGACGAATGGAGGGTGACACTGGCAAGAGTGTGAGGCCGCCACAATATCTGCATTCGGACTGGTGATGATTTTTCATCCATGAACCCCCCACCATTTTCTTTATCTTTCTCTCTCTCTCTCTCTCTTTCTCTCTCTCTCACACACACACACAAACACACACTTTGTCTCACCTCCCTCCACCCCCAGTTCTCAAGTCTTCATCGGGGACACATTTGCTCCCCATGTGGTTATTACTAGCCATTTATTTGGGCATATATTCATGGGAATGATGACAGCTAATAAAGAGGGGAATCTTCTTTCCATGTGTTTTTACTTTGTGGTGTATCTTGATGGTGGCCATTATACGATTTTGATGTATGTCTCTCCCTAGTTACAATCAGTGGTGGAAGAATTTACCCAGCATAACTTGAATGGAGAGATATACAATACCATTAAGTTACAAGGGAACTGCATTTTAATAGAAAGGTAGTGCAATGTTTATGTTTTCTTTTCAGGTGATTTGGTTACTTTTATTCATTTTATTCAAATACATTCATAACTAAATGCACAAACGATATGACATGCAGAGTCTCCATTATCAATCCAACAGCTGTGTAGTGCTGCTAGAGCTCACCGGAGTGGCGCTCTGGCACTTTTTTTTCTCCAAGTGAAGAAATATTCGTAGTTTGCAGAATCTGGTTGAAATTTGTTTAACTGCTTAAAGCGTATGTCATGAAAAATATACGCAAATGAAATGGTTACAGTTGTCGTAAGGACATTTAAGGTGCGTTGATTGATTCACATCTGACAACAGTAAGCTAGGGTCAAGCTACAGAAGCACCAGTGCTATCAAGATAATGAGAGTATTATGATATCATGAATGATAGTTTTGAATCAAAGTGATTATAAGTGTATTGTGAACTCGCTAATCTGTTTTCACATATTTTGAAAGTACAGAAGTGCACAGCTCCCCCCTGAGCTCAGAAGTTGATAGTGGGAGATACTGTAGCAAGAGCTGCACAAACTTTAGAAATTATGTTAGAGACCGAGAGCTCCATAGAGAGGATGATCAATTTGCTTTATTTTTTAATTTTTTGTTAATGTTTGATATTATTTTTTGTGTGTTCGCCCAGTGACATTGCCAATTTCCTCTTGTAAAAGGTATCTCCACCAGAAAATAGTCCCCAGGAAAAAGCTTGTTTGCTTGTTTTACACAGCGAATTATCAATTCCCTGGTTTATGAATGGCAGTTTGTTAAGCAGAACATTAAGAGGTGTATGTTACAATAAAAAATCTAATTTGAAAATCAAGGGATTTTGATTATATGTTGTGAAAACTGTAGTATCTAAATGTAGCCAGTCATAATTCATTATATTATCATTTTGCAGAGGAAGTTCTATTTAAATTCCAGGTGGATGGGCTTTGTGCAGCCCAGTTTTAGACCACACTATAAACCAATTATTATATATTTAAATAATGTGAGAAATAAAGAGAAGTTCATATATACGAAGCAGTGCTTAATGCTTTTTGTCACACAACTCAGAAGACATGGACTAACACATAGATGTCTACTACACTTTCATGTTTAAACCCTATGTAGACCAGTTTTAAGCTAGACTTATTGTTCAGTGGGTTGAAGACACCTGGGTAAATACACTGTCCATGTACACTTCTTGATCAGGCCTGTGGAGATATGTAAGAACTTCTTGTATGTAAGAATTCATTCTTCTCCTTGTGGTTGTATACTATTAAAATGCAGATTGACATGCAACTTATGAGTGAAAAGCTCAGCAATCTGTCACTTAAATGGATTACCCGGCGTCAGAGATATTGCTACTCAACGCGGCGACATGGGAATCTCTGCCTCTGGAAAACAGCCTAGAAATGAGGTGTTATTCCATTCCCAAGTGCTGCTGCATCGGTGTCCTCAATCCTGTCTTAAGTGGATGTGAAAGCAAGCATCTTGACTGTTTGAATCTTGGTCATGTTGCCAATGATCAATCACAAACCCACTTCTGATGAAGACAAGAACCTGCCACTTCAGTCTCCTGTGATGGCTGCGCTCTTGAAAAGGATCTTGGAATCGAGGCATCATTTCCCTTTGTGGTTGACCTCCCCCATTATTTTTCGTACACACTACACCAAAGGCAGCATCTCCAATGCTAATTCAGTAAGATGTGTAGGACTAACAGGAAGTAGCAATCATTTGACACTGAGCCTCTGAGTAATGGAGTAATTTTCTTTGATAACTGACCTGACATAGCCTATGGTGTGCATAATGACAATATATGGAAATAGCCGTAGTGTGTTGACGGTCAATGCCTGTCCTTTCAAGCCACACAGTAATTGTGAGGGCAGAGAATGACTGAGTAGCCAAGGGATCCTGCTGGACGGCCACAGGAGTGAGTGGCCACTCTTGTATGCCTTTTAAAGTCGCGACGTGTCCAGACAAGACTCAGACTTGCATTCCGTTGCTTGGATGGAGGCACCGCTGAAACAAAGATCACTGTGGAGGGTGGTAGGATTGTATGATTGGATGAGGTTTCAACACCCCGTCTCTCTCTCTCCCTCCCAGTTGACTGGGTATGAATAATTGACCCCATAGTCTGGGCCCCTGCTCATTACTGGGGGAAGTGTCGGCCTGTTTTGTGATGCTAGGAGGGAGGGTGAGGGAGCCCACTGTCCGCATGCTTGGCTCGGTTTCCCCTCTACCTCTGACCACACACCAGTCCTTCATCTTTAATGGCCTGAGCCGTGATCGGACACCCAGCCTCTCCATCCTTCCAGCCTTGCCCACTTCATCAAGCAGGTGAACGAGTGGGCAGCAACACATCTACTGCCAGTAGAGAGGAGTTTTTCAAGAATTCTCAAGAATTCTCTTGTGAATTTAAGGAGTTTGGACAGGATTATCAAAGTTACAGGGGTAAGGGGGGGAAAGAACATTGACATCCAGGAAAGTTCTTTGGGAAAGTTTTCAGGTTCACACTCAAACTAAATGTAAACTGTTCATGGACCTAAGGTGAGTCATCTGCTTGCATGGAGTCATGATTATTTTGATATGGTAGGAAAGAAGTTAGGAAAGTCATCGTAGAAAAGTTGTCAGGGCAGAGTAGCACAGCATCTATAAAACAAATGAACTGTCAGGACTTTAGTAGCACACCACAGTGAAATTTAACTCCAGTGATATTTCTGGCAGGCAAAATATGTGTGGACGGATGGAAAGGAAACTCTTTGCTTCAGCTGAAATTGATCACAGGCTAAAGGGGTAGTTCACCCAAAATGCAACAAGAGTACAGTTTTTTTGAAGAACAGAGGCAACCCGTATCTTGCCAAGTGAGGTTGCGTTCATTGGGAGGTGGATAGGGCTGTTGCTGTTGAGTATTTAACATGTTAATCTGTAACAGTTTGAGCTGCGCGAACAAATAGCCATCCATCCCCATTGATACAATGAAGATTGCAGCAGATTGGAAACCTTGCCAAATCACACAGAAACTATCTGGATGGATCGACTGCTCAAAGGGAAAGTGGGAAACTATCTTTCTTTTTCTTTTCTATTCTTTTCTTTAATTTCTTTTGGGTGAACTGTTTCTTTAGGGAAATTTCTCATTACCATACAACCCATTTTCCCTATGGTATGGTACATCTGACACATCTGTATCCACGCAGCAGTGAGAGATACTGTAAGGCTGGTGAGTGAAGCCACTGAATGCTGGAGAGGAAAACAATAGCTGACTAGACCCCCAATACATCAATCAGACGAGTCTGTCAGCTGGGCTCCCTGCAGAGAGATCCATGGGAAGCAAAAGAGGGACCACACAAAACACAGAGCCTGCAAATGAGAAGTCACAGTATGGATTGCTGTGTGATGAACAACCAAACTAAGCAGAGACAGGGGATGGATGAGGTACATGCATGGGTCATGCTTACCCCTCATAAAATGGCAAGTGTGTGAACGCATGCATGCATGTGTGTGTGTGTGTGTGTGTGTGGCGTGTGAAAAGCTAAAAGAGAGAGCTGAAACTTTTGCAATTAGACAACTGAATTTGAAAAATGCATCCTGAATTTGTGTCTGATTCTTGAAATTTGTGTTGCAGACTTCCCAGAATTGATGCCAACAAAAAGAAGAAACTCTGCATGTTCCTCCAGGGGGCAATGCCAAAAGTGTATGCAGCTGTATCTGTTTAAGTAGTACACAAACAACCCTATATTGATACAATTCTTACAACAAACAACTGATTTGTTTTCTGCCATTTTTGTGTGGTCTGTCTTCACAGAAATCAGAGAAACTTGTAACCTGTAATCCTGAGTTGGAAGACCATTAAGTATATTTTTCATATTTTTTCATTCAGAATTCAGCATTAATTCCATGACTTGTATCTTAATGTACAAGAAGTAAAATTGTATTTACTTTTTTAAAATTAATTAAGCCAGTCTTAAGTTTCAGTTTATTTGATAAATATTGTTATCTACTGTACAAACTGTATTTGCTGTCAGCTTTTAAAATAATGGACAATGCTTCCAGGTATGAAGAAAATACTGTAGATTGCAAACAGATGCAGGCAGGAGTTAAAACCTCCCCACGTTCAAAGAAGCGTGTCTGAACCCTTAAGGCCCCAGCAGCCATAATCTATGAATGCATCAGAGCAGCAGCCATATTCATGTGTTTTTACAGTAATTATGCATTGCTTTAGCAGAACACAGAGTCCTTTGCTTGGCTAGCTGATGAAGCTGCTTTGCTTGCTAAATATCCAAGCGAGCTACAAGTTTGTGACAAAATAATGGAAACACCTTGGGAGATGTAATGAAAGTGCATAAAGTGTCATGAAAATGGGGTTCCTGGAGGCTCTATTATTGCAAGGAATAAATTTTCCTGGCATATAGGTCCTTTTAAAGGTGCACACTATTACTTCCCTCAAGTGTTCAGTTTGGGTTGATATTTGGCGACAGAGACAGACTTGACATGTGTTTTGCATAGTCCATATGTTTACCAATCCATTTAATGATCACTTTTGTGAATGAGGACGTCCTGGAAGAGGCCAGTCCCATAAACAGATGTGCTTCCCCGTAGAGTGAATGTGATTAGTCCAAATGAGTTTGGTGTGATGACATGCAGCAAAGAGCGTGGGCTGGAATCAAACCTGTGCCGCCACTTTTACGTGGCACACGCTCAACCTGATGAGCCACCGCCCTCCTTAAGGCATTTTTTGTACCTTCTGTAGTAAAGATTTCCCATTAAACCGTATGCAAAGATATTAGCTACATAACTTAAAAGGGTTGAGAGTGACTACGAGCGTAGTTTTATATCGGTTTAGATATTGTCAACAAACAATCATACAAACTAACAAACAGCCACTTATTTATAGCACAGAAATCACAGAACTCAATTTTAAGTAGTGCACCCAATTTGAGTGCACATAATTCAAAATCACAAATGGTACAAGTTTCATAGAAACAAAAAAGAGAGAAAGAGAGAGACGTGTCTTACCCACATTGAGGATGAAGGAGATTATCAGAGCCATTCCTGGTTGTTTCATTGGTCGCAGGCAGCCAAGGATTCTGGAGGAGAATATCGCAGAGCTGTCATTGTGCTTTCAGGGAGGGAGAGAGGAGGGAAAGAGATTGTTTGAACTGGGAGTAAACGCTGTGAAAATGGTGGAGCTGGCATATTTACACCCAGGGTCTGCACAGGGGGATTACATGCAACGTTTTTATGTCACCCATTTGACAGCATCATCTCATGGAGTTTTTGAAGGCTCCCCTCATTAGCTGGGCTGGGGCTGCATTTAACACAGCTTTGAGTTTATAAAGACAATGGCTGCCAAACCTCAAGGCCTTTAACAAACAACAAAGGCGAGGGAAACAATCAAAGTGTGCCAGTCCCATTCCGCCAAACTTGAGTGAAAAGTCGCCAGCTCGTATCAAATGACATTTACATGACAACTGGAGAGCCCCACATGATCTAAATGGATGTAAGTGAAAAATAAAGTCAACCAAGCTACGCCTCAGTGGGCAAGGTAAATTATCCAGAGAGTGAAGGCATGGCATTGATTGAGTGTGGCCACTATGTAACTTGACTACATCACAAAATTTCACTGGTTATTACTCACTGTTCAGCCTTCTGCAGTTTCAGCTTTTGTTACATGCTTGTTCTTTATTATGCATCAAGCAATGACAAATAATTACCAATTAAAAATATGATAATGACAAACACCAATACATGAAGAGCAAGGCTACATCACTTCGTACAAATAACCTTTTCAGTGGTTTGATTTTACACTGAGGTAGTGTATATCATTTTGGGGGATGGCAAGGAACCAAAATCTTTTGTTCATTGAGCAGCAAGATAATATTACAAGACAAGACCAAAGGAAATATGAGGAGTTATTGAGTTATGAGCTAGTATATCAATCAAATGATAAGACTGCTGTATTTATTAGAAGAAGGTAGAGAATAAATGAGAAGTAAGACCAGAAATAATAATGATATCAGGAAATGTGGTTCAGTATGAGCTATCCCAAAGACACTTACGCAATATGTTACAT
>OMLF01003925.1:16732-30155 GCA_900302615.1 Holocentrus rufus | reverse complement strand
TTTAAAGGGATTCTCTGTTTTGGGCAAAATACCCTTTTTACAACTTACCCAGACTGAGACAAGATGTTCCATACCATTGTCACTTCTATATGGCGCTATGCTAATGACTCCTGTAGACTTCAAGTCTTTATGCTCAGCTAACACAAAATACTACCCCAGGAACTGAACCAGTGGATGTACAGAGGTGAAAATGGTATTGAACATCTTTTTGCCCAAACGTTGTTGAGTATTGCTTTAATGATTTGATTGTCCTCATGTCCTTATCGCTGGCCAAAAGTATAAGATTGTGGCAACAGTGGGAAGATCCCAGGTGTGGAACTTTCTGAATAAAAAATATTGCTTTTCTGGTGCTCAGCTGATTTTCTTTAGATTGATAGAGATTTCAAAAAGCATATGTGTATGATCTGTGTGTGTGTTTGCTCTTGTATTTCCATCCTTGTGAGACCAGTTTGAGCTTTGGGCCTGAAGAATGAGGACAGTCACTGTGGCCAGTCCTCAATTCTTCAAGGGGCTGGCTCTGGGTTGGAGGGTGAATGTAGTCAACTGAAAATCCTTATTAAGTACACGTGGACAAGTATGTATGCATGTATGTGTGTATCCTGTACCTCAGAGGCACTGGTGCTGGCATTAGGAACCCGGGGTGCGTGGTGGCTTAGAGCTGACAGGCAGGCCAGGATGAGGTGGATGGCACCGATCTCTAGGGCCATGCGGCGCAACAGCACGCCATCGTCGGTGGTCAGAGGAGTGCTGCTGAACAATGCCCGTAGGACGTGGAAAGGCAGTGTGGGCAACACATTGGCCGATGGAGACTGCAGGATGTGACCTGGAGGAGGCAAAAACAAGAGGCGATAAAAACAAAAGACTAAGAGCATTTGGTTGAGATTAGGGTTAGACAAATTTATTGGTTTAATGGTATACAGTTGACCTTTGGTTGAAGAGCATTTTCAAGAGAATTCACAAAACAGCAAAAACTTTAATGTTTGCCAGAGGGATTGTGATGACAGCAGAAAATATCTATTTAGTTAACATAACGGTGAAGGGCAGACAAAGACAGCAGCCAGCTAAACAGCAGTCTGATGTGATGTGTGTGACCAGTGTCACTAAACTGCTGGCAGGACACTCCCGCCATTAATCATTAACAAGGGCTCTTTTCTCAAGGACTAGGAAAACACAAATGTAGAGGAAAAACTTAGGTATGCACACAGACAAAGACACATTTACACATGCAAAGAGGCCTGGAGCGCACAAATGTAGGCACACAATTAACTCAAGATATTCCGCAAATGAGACCAGAAGTTGGGGCTGTGATAGAGTTGAGATTTAAGACAGGAATAATCAGTATTATAGGATACATGCACTTCAGACAAACTGCACATAACAAACCATGGAGCTTAAGCAGAACACAAGCAACACAGCAGAAGATAAGGAACTTTATGCATGTGTGTACAGCATTTGTACAGCCTCTCCAGAGTACAATCTGAGCCCTGTTCAAGCACTTTCAAGGTACCTAAACCAAAATTTCCAGACCAATCTAAATTTTTACTTTAAATGCAACTGGGAAAAATACAGTTTACAAAATTCCTTTATACCCACGGCAATCAAAGTATATTGTTAATTCATTTATTTATTTTTTTGCCAGCTATTCATTTTAACTTTGATTGTGGTTGTAATCCTGATTAATTAAAGCTTTTTAATTTCTCGAGTATGGGATCATTTCAAATCTTACAAATAATATTTTTTCATGAATGATTATATAGATGAAACACCAGATTATGTGGGAAATCAAGCATTTTCTCAAGTAGTATATTTTAATTCAAGCATATTCCTAACGTTTAACACATAATGGATAAAATTAATCAATTTCCAAACTTTCAAGACTTTGTGCACACACTGTGTGTAGGTGTGCGTGTGGATGTTTTAGCATTTCTGCAATGACCTCAACCAATGTCAGTGGTGGCACGTGTTAACTGCTCCAACACTTACTGCCCTCTCCATCGTCGGTGACGCCCAGCACCAGGCGCAGCAGACACTGTGCGTGCTTCCTCTCCTTCAGCAGCACCTCTGCATAGCCTGGCAAGCGCAGGAAAAGGCCAAAGGCTGCCAGCGAATGGGCAGGGATGGGTGACATGGTCTGCACTGAGGATGACGATGACGACTGAGACTGTTGCTGCTTGTTCATGGGCGGGGGCTCTGCGGCAATGGTCTCTGGTGCCTCGTACACCAGCTCACCAGACTGCTCGATGGTTACCCACTCAAACTGGTCGCTGTCTTTGGGCTTCTCTTGAGTGGCAGAGGGCACCACCGGGGCACTGACCTGTGACCAACCAGGAGAATGGAGGCAACATTAGCAGAGGACAAGGCACGTGATGAAACTGATCGACGGGCAAACAAGACAAGAGTTTTCAGTGCAGAGAAGCATTTTGCTAGTGAAGTAATTTGATATTACTTCAATATTATTTCAAAACGTATATTTCAAAAACACATGATACATTGTGTTAATAAGACAGCATCAGAGTTGCTGTAAGATTTACTCTTTTCACTTTAGTGGAGCTAAACTAATGACTCCTGTAGACTTCAAGTCTTTATGCTAAGCTAACACGAAATGCTACCCATAGGAACCGAAGCAGTGGACGTACAGAGGTGACAATGATATTGAACATCTTGTCTCACTCTGGGTAAGTCAGAAAAGGGTATTTTGCTTTGAACGAGTATTCCTTTAGCTTACTAGCCATTTTGACATTTAACATGAAAATAATGTAGTCTCACAGAAAATCACTCTTGAACTAGCTAATGCTAATGTTTAACACATTTGAACAACGAAGTGCTTAAGCTACTGTACATTAAAGTTTTAACTCATTGTAATGAAAATCATTTCAACCATTTTAAGCTTAGCTGCTCTAAAACCAAAGCAGAACAATAAGCCAGGAGCTCTGCTCCAGTGGGATGAATTTAGCCAAGTAATCCTATTTAGCTAACCCTTGTAAAACAATGTTCAGGCACACAACAGCTTTGCGTGCATCAATACAGCCTACTGTTCACTTTGCTAATGGTCTGACTCCAGGTGAGGGAGCTCACCTTCTTCAATTATTCAAAAAGATAAGTGTATGCCCGAAAAACACAGCATATGTTAGGGCAGCAAATCTTAACAGAAAGAACTGTGCACCCATTTTACATTGGAACTGTTACTTTAACAACTGTTTTTGAAAAGGACAATGAGCAGGAGCATCTTTATCTTGTGGATATTTTCTCCTACACACCTGTCCGCAAGACTACACTGGTAGGCATAAATGTTTGTAAGTTTTGCTGGAGTCATCAGAGTATTGCCTTAAGCAGGTTAAGCTCAAATAGTGCACATAAATATACTCTTGATCTTAGTGTCAATCTAAGGGCTGAAAACTGCAACCATAATGGGGGTTGTTTGGTTGATGTAGGGAACCTGATGCTAGTAATCACTGGCTCTCTCAGACAGCCTGAATAACTACATTTTCAGGAACTATCTAAAAACGTGGGACAGCAGAATGGGAGAGGGCCGCTCTGGGGGATAAAAAAAAATAACAAAATAGATTTAGTACCTGGCAAATTGAATGGTCGCTTGCTATTTCTCTGCTCAAGTCCAAACAGAACAAAACAAGCCTGGTCTTTCTCAACTACTGCTCAAAGTGTTCATTCAGTTTAATTTACAAGGCATGATGTAGAGTCCAGGGGATAAATATTAGCCTGATTTCGTCGGAACACCAAAGCCTCCAGGACATGCCATTACTCTCAATTGGCAAGACCTGGTGCCCACAGTGTGTAGTAGTAACTATGCAATTTTAGGGCATGAAGTAGCAGTTTGCTGCAACATTCTGTTAATTTGAATCTTATTTTTCCACAGATTTTTAACTGAATAAATATGTCCAAAAAAGACTGCAGCACTTCAGTCCTTTCTAATAACAGGTTGACAGATAGATTTCTTGAGTACAAAATGATGAAAAATATGTGGACCTGCTGGCAACCTGTGGGCATCCGTGGGTTAGAGTTAGAGTGGACGTGTGACCAGAAGGTCAACAGTTCGACCAGGAACATCCAAGGAAGTCTTTTCAAGATGAAAACCTTTTGGCCTCTTTGGACATGTAACAGAATCAGGTGGGTAAGAGGTCCAAAAACTATATTTCAAGACTCCCACTGCCTTGATAAACAAATAAATGATTTTATAATGACTTTCTAAATAATTAAGAGCACTTCAATTACGAATCATTCTTTTCTTGATTGTTCTTAATGGGTGAGCAGTTTGGCTTCCACTCTAGAATAATGTAAAGGGACCAGTTTGTAAAATTCCCTGATTGTCAGAGACTTACAGAGAAAATGTATTCAGTTCCCTGACTTTGCCACTATGAATTCCATGATATCCCAGAAAATCAACCAGTGGAAACCCTGTGCTGTCTAAGGGTCATCCCTGGGTCTGTCCATGTCTATGACCTCTCACCTGCTGGATGACATCAGGGTAGAGCATGGGCAGCCTCTCTGCTATGAGGGCTAGGCCGCCCATGCCGGCGAAGACCTGCAGTGGAGACTGGATGGGGTTGGTCTCCAGCAAAGACTCATCGATGGCAGCATCAAGACACTCCTCGCTGGGCGTCATTGGTTCGTCCTCCGGGCAACTGCTCAGCATGTCGCAATGATCCACTGCAAAGAGAGGAAAGACAAATCTGCTGCACACCAGTGTACTGACTGTCATCTATGACTCTCTCAATTGGATCTTGTATTTTGTATGCCAAAATCTGAGGATCAGAGAATACTATACATAAAATGAAATTCAGCTTCCATCCACCTTTTTCTGGTGTCATGTAATGTCATGTTCTGACTTCATGTTAGTTAGTTAATGCTTTTTGTGACTTAGTCACCTTACTTAATTTCAGAATAAGTTTTAAGTAACACATGAAGAGTTTACACTTTACGTTAAACACACCAAATTACATGAAAACCACACTCTTCACCTTGGGTAATGTTTGTTGTGACTTAGTCACATTACACATGTTTAAGCAATATGCGAATGGTGGTTGAAAGTTATTGCACCATGTACTGTAGGTGCTTTTTAACACTGGCTTTCCCACATACTAAAAAAGAAAGCAGGCACTTTGCATCATTCACTCATGTGAAGCATTAAAATATAAAAAGTCACCTCAACCCCTAATTCGACACACAAAAGCACGTTCAATTTGAGAAACAGAGGAAAAGAGAAGCCAACACAGCTATCAGTCCACAGCTCTCACATTTATCTAGTTCAAGCAACCAAGAAGACAGCAGGAGGGGTAGAGGGCCTGATAACAGCTTCCAATCACCAGAGGCTAGCATACCATCTCAACCTATGGTTGGTCATACATTAATAGCCCTTAATGGTGCTTCACCCATAGATGAGCTATGTGATGATTAAAAAGGGGAAAAATAGCTATATAGGATGTGGTCCAAATGCCCTTGTTTACACCTGGCACTGTAGTAGGCAAGTCAAACTGTCAAAATGGAATGCAGGGTGAATGGCAAAAACACTCCCCGCTTCAAACAGTTCTAATCCATTACTGTTTCAGTGTGATGGCGTGGCCTGGCCATTTTATGATAATATAAAGCTCCAGTCGATTGATAGGTTATCTTCCAAAAAGCCACGCATCATCTTTCATGGAGAAGAAAATAAAAGATGATTCATTGCTCTCCCCATCTCACTGAGGGGATTTTTCACCCTGCCCTTCTCTTGGTGGTGAATTAAAAAGTCACTGGGGCTGTGACTAAACGGTTTCCAACAGAACTTGTCCTGTCTGGACTTCTGAAACAGGATTAAAATGTGTGGGATAGGAAGAGTGCTTTTGTTGTTAGTCAGACAAAGCAAAGAGCAAAATTTTTCAGCTTGCTAGAAGCGTATGTAAACGGCATTTCAGTCATGAATTTTGTTTCAGATGCACGCAAAACTATGTCATTATGCTGCCAAGTGGCATATCTAAAGCATGTTAAAAAAACAGTACCTTATAAAGAAAATTGACAAAAAAGGAAAATTGTTCAGTTGAATTGTTCTGTTCAAACATCTTAATGGGGAACTAGATGACTAAAATGGGTTTCAAAGGGACAGCAGTTATTTCATTCTGCCAGGCTTTGGTGTATTTACAAAAGAAGGAGCACTTTCATAATAGCTGCTGTTTCTGGGACAGGTGTGCATGTGTGCATGCATGTTCACAGGTTTGTGTATGCATGGAAGGGGCCAAGGTAAATGGATTCTGCATTATGGACCCACATGATCAAAGCCTCAGCATTGATTTTAACCCTGTCCTCCATATTTCAAAGTCCCCTTCCCTGTCAGCAAGGGTCAAAGTCTTTCCCCTCCACTTTATCAGCCTCAAAGGGTTTGGGGGGTTTGGAAGACAGGAATCTGAAAGGATTTGATTTTTGGGAAGTCTTGTGAGGAAATGGAAGTGGATAAAGGCAAGACATGAAGTGAGTGCAGTGGAACAGACAGACGGCAACTTGGGAATGTAACTCTACCTGCCAGGAAGGGTAGTACTTTATCATGTTCTAGCCATCACACATGAGCACATAGGAATGTGTCACTTAGGGCTGCAGCTAGTGTCGATGATTTGAACTCATATAACACAAATTGTGGCAATTGAATCTGGAGCTGTTTTGGAGACAGAGAGGTGACCTTTATCATATCTTATGATGGGTATGTCTTTAGTCAACGGTGAGCACTACACCTGCGGCATTATTACTAAGGATAGTCTGTGTATTTATCAGTGTCAGTGTATATACTGTGTTATACTATAGTATAACACAGTATAACTGTATCTTGGATAGGACACGGCCAGTTGACATTAGAGCCATTTGACCAGGTTTGCAGATTTGCCAGTGCTGAGGTTATCAAAACCAATAGTATACGCCAAATGACGACGTAAAAAATTTATTTGACCTTGTGTTGTCACATTCGCCCTACTACTGACCGTCAAGCCTGTAGAAGTGGATGGCTAAATATAACCCAGTCCTGATATCACATTTTTATAGGGTGGCAGTGTTGTCTTGCGGCAAGAGAGACCATCCCACAGCAGGAAGGTCACCAGAAATCTCTGCAATAGACGTACTGTATGTCCTGACGAAGCGTCCTTGAGCAAGACACAGAACCCCTCCCCTGCTCATTCATTATTAGTCACTCTGGATAAAAGCGTCAGCTAAATGACTTGAATTTAAAATGTAAATGTGCTCCCCATGAGCCAAACTTACCATGACCGCACATACCACAGCAAGAGAGGGAGGAACTTACTGTCGGTTCAACACTTCTACCTGACACTGCGCAAATGTGAATGTTACTGTAACAACTAAAAAGCCCATGAATATTGTATGAATCCAATGTCAAAGGATGAAAAAGCGAGAACTCCCCGAGGACTGAAAAGGTAGAAAAGTTCTAATTCCCAGAGGACTGAAAAGGAAGAGAAAGGAAAAACTGTGACTGTACAGTCTGGACTAAAAACCACTCCAAGAGCTAAAAGCAGCCCAAGAAACAGCACATGTGATGCAAACCAAGCCTGGACCAAGGTAAAACTCCATTAAAACTTCACTAAGAAAAAACTGATTGCCACAGCACTGTATTTATTGGAATGTAACCGATTTATAATGCACCAATATTTTAACTCCAAAATCTTTCTCTATACAAAACCTCTCAGCCCTTCTGAATTTTGTACAGCCAATGCTGATGGGTGGAATCTATAATCATGACCAAATGAAATCCAAACTAAGAAAGGCAGGGATCTGCCCAGAGGCTAAGACTGGCTTCTTACTTCTTTACCTCTTTCTCATTATTTTTATGAGCATAGAAGCAGGTTCTGAAATTACCCACCATGTGCTTAATATCAGTTAAATTTGTGTTTATTGATAAATCAATAAGGCTTGCCCATCACAGTTTCTTCTGTCCATGCAAGGTTTACAGCTAAAGAAAGCCCCAAAAAACTTTACCTCACAAAGTCTGTTGCAACATAGGGGTGAATCTATAGTAGTAACGCACCATCTGCCAGCATCATATATGTTTGAATGATTACTCTACATGACTATCTTACACCCAAAGCATATGGAGCCATTTTACAGGACCAGGAGTACCCTAGGATGCAAACATTGACCATCCATCATATAATACTGATCTAATATTCCAAGATGACAATTTTCCCCATACACATTGCTAAACAAAGTGTGGTTTTATGATCAGCAAGTTAAGGTCAAAGACCTTCCATGGCCTCATCAAACAGCAGATCTAATCATTATTGAACATTTATGTTGAACCAAGAAATAACTGAAAGAAAGACTTTCCTTTGTGGAATAAAGGCCCAAAATACCACTACATGCTGTTCAGGATGCAATATGGCTGCAGGATAGCTGAAGTTGTTTGATAGGCATTTGGTCAATGAACGCTTTCTGATGCCGATTATTTCAGGATAACACAGCACCGTCTCACATAACAGACTACGGCTTCACATGATATCAACTACACTGCACTCAATTTAGTTGATTTCAAATTACAAATTACGACTACTTGTGCCAAAAAATGTTACTGCAGATAAATGCTTGGCTAGCATAGGCTAGAAACATGGTCATAATGGTTAAGGAAGATCCCTTGTCAAAATACAATCTTGTTCTCGTCTTTTCCAAGCAGACAAATTCTTTAATTTTCTTGAGGCTTGCTCAAGACTTTGATGAAAATAACAATAGTATGCCAGCACATGATTGGAGTCCTGCTGAACTATTTTATTTGTAGAGAAACTTGGGAAATTCTTTAGCTTGTAATAAAATAATTTTAAAAGACATGTCAAATGAAAAATAACTTTGGTAAATAGCATTGCAATAAGACATGTAATGTACCAGAAGCCACTCCTTCGAATCAGGGTCTTCATTTAGCCTGTTTTCATTTATTTTGCTTTAATGACTGGTTCACTGTACATTATTTCTTACTTGACAGTCATGTAGCATGTGAACCCAGGAACATCAGAACAAATGTGGATTCTCCCAGAAACTTTATGGCGTTAATCTAACAAGTCTACTTGTGTGTGTGTGTGTTGGAGCACACACAATGACCTCTCACCTCAAGGCATAGAAGATGTCAAGAAGAACACTGAACAGAACTGAGAAAGCCAGTCGCTCTCCCCCGCCATGATAGGAAATGGACAGTTTTGGAATTAATGACTTTGTTTTTCTTCCAGAAAGAAACAGACTGCACCAACCTGGAATTCATCTAACCTCCACAGATGAACTGATGAACACACATACACACATGAACTAATGAGCGTGTGTACTTGTGTGAACAGATTTGATTTGCTTCTACATAATTGGGACATTTGTATAAAAAACATAATGTTATACTCATGATTATCTTTTGAATTCTACAGGAAACAAGTTCCAGCCTTATGGGTGAACAATTATAAAACCTCACTCTCACTCCCTCTACTCTCTCACCCCAGCCTTCTATCAATTCATTCATTCATAAAAGGTTCCTGTACCTTTCTCAGTGCGTAGCCTCTTGAAGGAGTCTGTCTTTGAGAGCCCTGGGTCAGAGATGACTTTGGAGCCCAGTTTGACCGTCAGGTCAATGGAGCGGTATCCTTGCGGCAGCTTGCGGTCGTACAAGAGGGTCAGTAGCTGGGCCAAGGTCATCTCAGCTGGGAGAGGTTGACCTGGGGAAAGGATTGTGGTATTGTCAGCAAACTCAAAATAAAGTTTAATTTTAGTACCATGGGATCATGGTCTGACTGCAATTTACTGTCAGTTGATACACAATATACAGTACATCTTTGAGTTTAGCTGCAAACTCCGGGTTAGGTAAACTGAAGCTGCAAACTCAGGGACCTGCTCTGCATATGCAGCATGGCTTGTAGTCAGCTGTGAGGCAAGATTAACTTATACATTTATGCATGTAATGATCTGAAAGACATTAAAAGTAATGTTAGTAATAATATACTGCTGTGCTAGCTACTACTAGCTAATTAGCAATGGAAAGTTCAAATGTTTCAAATTAGTTATTAGCTCACAAAGACAATTAAGACCTAGTCAGTATGAAGCATGTTTGTCTTTTTGTGAAGATAATCTATTTATTTATGTAGTTTAATGCAGATAGGTGACAGCAGCCAGATTTGGGCTGATTTTGGGCCACTGCTACCACACTGGCCCAAGTATAAGGCATGGAATTTACATGTCGTCTTGCATTCAGGGATCAGATGTTAACGTCATGTCATTACGTTACAATCATGTTGAGAAAAGTAAGCAGAAGCACCAAATACTCAAACAGGACAAAATCAGCACACCATCATGAAGGCTCTGGCTTCAGTAGAGCACATTTTAAATAATCTTGAGCATCGTTTTACTCCATTGCATACGTCCCCTTTTGCACTAGCGTACATTTGAAGGGAATATGCACCAGTGATGGACTCAGTTCATTCCCAGTCCCTGATATACTGGTCCAATTGTCCAAATCAAAGGTGCTACCTGGAAGAAGCTTGTGGTAGAGGTGGAAGACGGGCACACTGATGGTTTTGGCAGAGGGATCCACACTGGAAGAGGCAGTCAACTTGTCACTCATCACCCGACCCCTACGGGACGGAGGTCGAGGAGGGGTAGATAGGGCACGCTTTGACTGGGACTTCAAGCCTGGTGGAGACAAATAACAATAATTCACCAAGAACACTGAGACTTCAGAATAAAGCTACTTTCAAGTCTTTTGGCTCAAGTCTCAAGAAAGTCTCAAGTCTTAAAGGACAAGCCTCAAACCAAGTCAAAACTTTGCATCTTTAATAAGATGAACACAACTATTGATAATTGAGTGATGCTGCACTTACAGTAGCCTGTCATGAGGAGCTCAAAACAATTGATTTTGCACGCGCTTGGTAAAATATTGATATATGGGGACGCTAAAGGGAAAGGACCCCAAGAAGTGCAGTTCATTGTACGAAATGTGCCGACCAAAACTGCAGAATAAAGCAGGCTAAGAGCACATTGTAAGAATCGGCACAGGTTTAGATGCAGGTGAAATGGAACACACCACGACACTGCTGTCCATGGACCTTCTTCAGAATGACTCTTCTTCAGATTCCAAACAGGGTCCACTGACCGAAAAATTAGCAGCAGGTGTGTTCCACTCAAGTTATAGAATGAAATAGGCTACTGTTAAATGGAATTTAATGGAAGACTTAAAGGTCTAAGATGATGATTACTAACTTTAAAGGAATGCCAAAAAAGTTACTGTACATCTTATTAAAGACCAAGTTAAATCTTTGACATTTTCAACAGTGTGCTTTTGATATGGAGGGAGATTTTAGCCCTACACTGGGAATCCATTTAGCATTCATTGTAATTCAAATGCCTTGAGTCAAAACTTTTCATCAGTACAACAAAGTAAGACCAACACAGGCCTAAAGGTTTTGCCAAAAGGTTAACAGTTCAGTGTAAGTGGGGTATTGGGATGGGCACAGTGGCTTGCAGAAATGGGATGAATAGTTGATGGGATGGTCAGTGGGGTGGATGGAAGCCATCCAAGTACCTGAGGCCACAACAACACTGTAGTTGTCTTGGAAACCACTGTCAGCTTTCATCTTCTCCTTCTCTTCATGATTTTTCTTCTCCTTGTCCTCTTTCTGCTCATTGATCAGCTTGGCCGTGATGCTGGGTGTGTCTGAGATAAAGAAAAAGGGAATGAAAATGAGAAATGAGATATTTCCTGGGTGAAATCTGACCACAACTAGTCCACCAGATCTGACCTACAAGTAATCCATGTGCCATCCCACTTGCTACAATGTGGACACATGTAGAATAAACTGTCATTAGGGAATATTTTGTTTTTACAATTTGTCTCTTATTCAGCAATCAAATAACAACATATCAAAATAAAGCTGCAAGTGGCAATTGGAGGGGTCTGAGTACAATAGGTTAATTTGTACAAAAGAGCAGTGACAAAATAAGTTACCAGGCTTACTCATAAATGTCAGAAGGAAAAGGATATATTCTTGAGTTTGCATTGAAAGACAAGTCTTCTATTATTAGCAATTAAACTGACTTGGACACAATGAGCACCTTTTTCACATATTTGAAGTATCCAGAAAGGTATGCCAAAACTAATGTGAAAATATTTGTAATCGCAGTACATGCATGTAAAAACATCCACAATTTACACTGAGCAAAGGGGGGAAAAATGTAAATGTCCTGGAAATGTCCCTCCAAGTCAAGTATTTGCAGGTTTGAGAGAGCAAAAGACATTTGAAGAGCTTTTCGATGCTTCCTTAAATTGCATTTATCACCAAAATAAATAAACAACTCAGTGTGTTTATTTTTCCTCCTATATGTCTTTGGAAAGTGGTAGGGTCAAGGGGGGGAAGTTGGATTTGGCCCACTGACTGCAGCTTATTCAAAATTTATCACATGCTAACAACGGTATATACATACACGGCCCGTCCATATACTAGGTTATGACCTAGTGTTGTCTTTATTCAAACATACCAGAAACCCGGTCCAGGACCTCGGCCAACGTGGTGGAGATGGGGAGGTGGAGGGTTCGATACTTGTGGCCTGCTCCATACATGGGATGCTGGATCACATGGCTGGTGGCATTGATGCGTCCTTTGTACAGCTGAGAGCAGAAATGAAGAGATGGGTGACAGATATATATGTTAACATATTGTAGCAATATGAAAAATTAACAGTTATAGGAAATTTCAGTGACTAAGGGACACAGTCAGTGGGTTTACATGGATTTTATAAGTTTGATTTTAAAAACAATAAATCGACTTTTTCAAACGTCATGTAAACATTTTAGTCCAACTGAAATGGTCTCAAGACGATTTTTTCAGACTAACACACCTAGGTAATGCATTTGGGGGTCAATTTACTACAGCATGTAAACACCAATAATTGTGAAATAAATGGTGACCTATTTGCAAACATGTTTTTAAAGGGAAAATAAATACATACTGAATATTCTTAAGGTAAAAATAAAATAATTGTGGTGACACAAAATAACTGCTGTTGGCTCCTATAATCACCTGATTATTAAATTATTGGAGCAGCCCTAACTACATTTATGACGTTCATGACACTTAGTTGTAGATGAGTTGGAGGGAACTGCTTTCGAAAGCCTTTCAAATGAGACCCTGCTAGTCCATATTTCTAATGAGATTCAGAAGAGACTGTCTTGATCTCCATCTCTCTGCCCTCCTTGTGCTCCCCTCCTGTTCCTCCCAGTCTTCTGCATTTGCCTTTATTCAAGTTGACAAGGGTTTTCAGCCAACATGAATGTTAGATGTGTGCATCATCACCGGCAATATTTTGCTTTCTGTGACCTGACTGAGACATGCATAGTGCTGCCACAGCTATGCTTAACAAAGCAACACACACACACACACAAACACACACACAGGCAGATCAATAACCAAAAAATACC
>OMLF01003925.1:4061-16049 GCA_900302615.1 Holocentrus rufus | reverse complement strand
CCCCCCCCCCCCCCCCCGTTTTTTTTTTATTCCAAGATGTGCTTTTCAAATACACATGAAATGCTACCCATAGGAACTGAACAAATGGACGAATACCTTGTCTCAGTCTGGGTCAGACAGAAAAAGGGTATTTTATCCAAAACATAGGAGCATTCCTTTACAATGCATAAAAATAGGCCTGTCACTTTCTCATATCTCCAATATTCCAACTATGATACTTGTAACAGAAAAAATCTGTAAACGGCTATCTGGGCTGAAAGCAGAACCGTGAGCATATGGGAAATTCTGAGTGAGTTCAGAGTATCAAATAGATAGAGTGTTTCCTTGAGTTCTGTTTTCTGCTACTTTTGTTCAAGCTTTATACAGGACTTAATGAAAGCATTAATAGTTACCTGTCAACCATGGTGCTGATGTAGTCCAAAAGCTAACCATAAGAGGTGCAGTGGAATTATTGTAGACATTTAGTTCATTAAGAAGGAGAAGTTCAAGATGTCTGAGGCGGAGACAGGAATCACAGCTCTGCCCAGTAGTCCGTGTTCATCGCATGATAAACATGTCTGTCCTTATGACATGCCAAGCCACACTTTTCACTCACCGTGCCCAAAAGATGACCCTCATCTATCCCATGACTCTTTATCAAAAGCTCTTTGGCTTTCAAGAGGATCAAAAAACAAAAGGAACCTAGAATATAGAGGACAAGGCAGCTTGGAGGCTAGAGTGAAATCAGCTTTGAGTAACTGAAACCAATTTCTCTGACACCCCCTCACTGCTCTGGTGGCTGGACTTATCACTGCTGATACATGGAACATTAGGGTGCCAGCTATTACAAAATATACCAGGCATACATCAGTCTAGAGAAATGAAAGTATGGGACAGAAAGGAAAGATTCAACTTTACTGAGTTGTGCCGCCCCCTTGTGGGCATATGGGTATATTACATCATTATGTTACACATGGTGCAAAACCAATATCCCTGTGAGGAATAAAAAAAAAAAATAAAAAAAAAAAAGTATTCTAGTGATGACCTGTGCTCACTGTCTTGACCAGGTCTCTCTTGAAAATGAGATTTCAACAGGACTTTACCTTTACCTTACATGAAAGTTTGATAAAAATAAAATTCCCATAAACCACGTTGCTTCCTGTCCCTCTCCCTAGTGTTCTTTGCTCTACTGATCAATATATAACAAGAATCCAACAATATTGGAAGTGATTTTTCAATCAGCCTGTTGCTGGTCCCATCTTTTGGATGGGACCAGCAATATCTAACTCCTAACTAGGCAAGAGTTAGATATAGAGATTTACCCACCGGACATGGAGACTGTAGGAAGACCGTGACTTTCTCATCCTCCAGCATGAGCTGCAGGAAAAGCCTTCGAATGAAGCCCGAGATGTTTCCAGAGATAGGAACATTGCCTCGCTGGGGAGCTGACTGGAAGAGCTCACACAGAACCTGTAGCAGGAGAACGTGTTGAAATCAGCACATTGAGAGACATTTTGGATCAAATGCTTAAGTCTCAACCATTCAGTTATCCTGACAGTGCTCAAATCCAGACCTGTGCCATTAGCCGCTGGTTGTTAGGGTGGCAGGAAATACACTGGAGGAAGAAGGCCACAGTAGCATTTTCCAGAGCGGTCCTCTGCTGGGTGGTGAGCCCTCCTGCCCGTCCAGAAGACGCCAATGAGTATCGCGACCCTGACGGCTGAGGCTGGGATGGAGGAGGGCATGCAGTGGCACCGGGTCCCGCTGGATGGGAACCTGTATGGGTGCCAGCATTGCCACCAGCACTGGCACTGGAGTGACACAGCAGGAAGAGCAGGGCTGTCCACAGTGGGTTGACCTCTGGTCCACCCAACCAGTCTTTCATTGCGTGACTGTTCCCTACTTCTGTCAGGAAGCGCAGCACTGGAGCTGCAAGCTCTGCAGACAACGATGGCCGACTGTGTGAGGACGAGGAGGATGAGTGGTAATGGTGATGGTGCTGTCGTCGCTCAGCCTGAGCAGCAGGCAGAGGGAGGTCAGCACTGGCCAGGAGGCCACAACAGAGCTGGGCCAAGCTGCGGACCAACAGTGAGGGCAAGCCAGAGTCCAGCAGCTGCTCTATCGCTCCCGGAGATTGTGAGGCAGCTGCTAGTGTGGTTAGCTGGGACTCAGACAAATTAATCGGGGGTCTTGCATGCTTGGAGTCATCCGTAAGTCCTGCAGCAGTTGTGTTGGCATCGTGCTGCTTCTTGCCATCATCGGTCATGGCCAGGCGGTGGTGCTGGGCCTGGGAGTGGCTAGCAGTGGGCACTGACACAATGCCCATCCATGACATGAGCAGGGAGAAGTAGCTGGGGTGGATGTGGCACATGGAGCAAAGAAGGCTGTCAACAGCCTTTTTCAGGACCATATTGCAGGGCAGTGACATTGACCAGTTGTATAGTAGTCTACAGGGAAGAAAGAAATGGATCAAATTGTAAAAGCTTTCAATGAATTCATTCAGTGACAGTCAAATTGTTAATCTATGTTGTTAATTGTTAAAGGAATACGCCAACGTTTTGGGCAAAATACCCCTTTTTCAACTTAGCCAGAGCGAGACAAGATGCTCAATGCCATTTTCACCTCTGTATATCCACTGGTTTGGTTCTTATGGTTAGCATTTCGTGTTAGCTTTGCATAAAGACTTGAAGTCTCTAGGAGTCATTAGCCAAGCTCCGTCAAAGTGAAAAAATACACCTTACACCTTTCACAATGATTGCAGGAACTACAACCTCTGAACACTTATGTTCAGAGGTTATTGTTCCAACCATCCTAAAATGACTCTGTCTTTATGCTAACCTAACATGAAATGCTATCCATCGAACCGGAACCAGCGGACATACAGAGGTGAAAATGGTATCGAACATCTTGTCTCAATCTGGATAAGTCTGAAAAAGGATGTTTTGCCCAAAACTTTGGAATATTCCTTCAAAATGTGAATGCTTTAAATCTTCCAAAACCACCATGAAACTATATTCTACCAAATGCAGAGCAGATATTAACAACCATTTGAATGTTATTCAAAAAATTGAATATTTCTGCATTGTGTTATTAATTAGATGAAAAAATACTGTGACTGACTCAAAGAGTTCTCTGTTGAGCAAAACAGGGAGGTCGTAGTCAACCGGCAGCTCATAGCTGTGCCACAAGATGGCCGCCACACAGTGGAGGTGGGAGGGTGAGGGCATGAGGAGGCCGTACTCCCTTGATGAGGAAGAGGATGAAGAGGCTGCGCTGGTGCCAATGTATCCTACAGGGTTGCTCCGTTTGTGAGCTGCCACTCGGGACGAATCATGGACCCACTGGAGAAGAGCCTGGATCCTGCAGAATTCAAATAGAAATGTATTTTTCATTTCTGAATGAACTCTGACAACAATGTATACAATGTAAACAATGTATATTTGCCTCACTGAGGATTTTATGCCCAGCAAACACTTATGCAACAGTAAAGCATGACAAGGGGTCGAAATACTGTCAGCATATCAGCCTATCTGGAAAACACCCTTGACCAAAAACAGTTTCTCAGTTCAATAGTTATCATAGAGGGAAACTGAAAATCCAACCAGGGCTCAAGACACTGTAGGTCACGGTTAAAATAAAAACAAGGGAAGCTTGATATACCTGTCTTTTGTGCCAGGATCCTGTGTGGTGCCCAGTTGGTAGAGAATATCTATGGTGGAGTCTGATGAGAGACCGTTTAGTCGGCCAAACAGCAGAGGACTGTTTAAATCTATAAAGACAAAGAAGGCACAGGTAGGCAGATAGTCATTATGCTTGATAGTTCATAAAATAATTTTCATATAAATGTAGGTCTTTCCCTGTGAAACCATTACAACACACAGGTATTTAATCACTTTTGAAGGACAGATAATCTCGGCTGTACTGTAACCTTTAGGTGAAGCGAGGATGTAAATGGCAAAAATGTGTTTTAAAGGAATAGTCCTATGGTTTGGGCATAATATACCCTTTTTTCGACTATCCCAGATTGAGACAAGATGTTCGATACCATTTTCACCTCTGTACGTACACTGCTTCAGTTCCCATGGGTAGCATTTTGTGTTAGCTTAGCATAAAGACTTCAGTCTACAGGAGTCATTAGTCCAGCTCTGTCAAAATGAAAAATAAACCTTACAGAAATCATGTATGCTTGAAATACGTCTTCGATTAAAAAAAAAAAAAACTTTTGTCATTTTAGGATAAGTTAGATGGTACTCACTACAGATCGTAGGAACTATATGTGTTCAGCGGTTATAGTTCCTACCATCTTACTTCCTGCAGCAACGACTTTTCAGAGTCGTTTTATTTTATTTCATTTTTTTTTATTCCAAGACGTGTATTTCAAATACATGATATATTGTGTAAATAAGACAGCTTCGGAGTTGCTGTAAGGTTTATTTTTTCACTTAGGCTAATTACTTCAAGCCAACATGAAATGCTAACCATTGGTACCGAACCGGTGGACATACAGAGGTGAAAATGGTTATCAAACATCTTGTCTCACTCTGGGCAAGTAGGAGAAAGGGTATTTTGCCCTATATGTTGGAGTACTCCCTTAAAAACAAAGTCACTGCCATCTGTAGCTTACTCACTGGCAGGGTCGGTGCCGGATGCTGCGCAGTTCCTCAGCAGAATGTCAATGAGTTTGAGTCCAATGCGGGTGGACTGCAGGCCAATCTTGACCAGCACAGCCTCAATGTTGGGTGAGTGCATGCCACAGTAGGGTGACATGAGCAGTGCGGCACAGGTCTGAAGCAGGTTGGCGGTGGGCGCCGCAGCACTGGCCATCATTGCCTCCAGGTCACTGACATGAGTCAGGCAGTGGTGGAGCAGACGCAGCCAACCAATACTGCACCAAAAAAGGGTAAAGGTGAAAGGTTAAATGTGTTAATTGTGAGCAAAAGGCATAATACGACTACTTATGGTAATAGAATAATCAACAGTTTTTGGTACCTGGTTTTGGACACCTGGTCTTCGGAAGGCAGGAAGGGGTTGTTGACGGTAGCAGAGGAAGTGTTGCCAAATGCCGTCAGCCCCAGCAGTTTGATCTGAGACAGGCCCAGGGTGCTGGCATCGCGAGGCCGGTGCAGCCTCAGGCAGACAGCCGACGCCACTTCCGCCTTCACCAGCTGAATCTTTATATACGTGAGACCGCTGGTGATGACCGGCGTGGAGAGCGGCAGCATGTTGACCCCATCAGCACTGATCTCCACTGAGACCGAGGACGGACAGGCTGGTTGGAAGGAGGAGATAATGTCAGGAAAGGTAAGGGGTTAATCAGTATCTACAACTGGGGCTTACTTTGGAGTCAATAGCTAGGTTTCCATGGGTTACCATGTGTTTAGACAGGGTATGATTTACTGAATTAGAAAAGCTGGATGGAGAATTTCACTAATATTGGTTTAATAAAAGGTGGAACGTTTTCTTTCTAACAAAACAATCTATGGAGTTGTGGCATTGATTTTTGATAGGGTTTATTCCCTGTGAAGCATGAATATGCTCAGAAAATTACTTTGAAATCTGTCATTAAATTTAGAAATATGTTGTCTACAAGTCAAATATTTGGCCTGAGGATGGCGCACAATAGATTTGGATATGATGGCCATTATGGTCACATTATGATCCTACTTACTGGCCAGGGAGGCGAGGTGTGGTTGGATATGGAGCTCCTTCAGCAACACGGCAGCAGGAAGGTGGATGGTGAGATCGCACCAGGCCTCCTCTGGCAGAAAGATGTAGGACCAGGCTGCCGAGCGGGCCCGGCGGTGGGGCGGTGTGGCCTGCAACAGGACCTCTGCTGGCTGGGCCGTTGGGCTGCTGGAGGTGATGGTGCCTGCAAAGGGACAAACAGAACATTTAGAATAAAAAAAGTAATAATTCAGGGGCGGTGGATATAAACGCTAGACTTAGACGATATCCAAAATGTAACACCATGATACTGTCCCATCAAAATATCACAATAGTTGCTATTATTAAGAATTCAATTTCATTTGAGAATTGCACCCACTGAAACTTCCAACAGAAACAGAAATGACAGACATAATGGCATGAATATATAGTCTAAATACTAAAAAGTTGCACTGTACAGTCATTTTGCTCTGGTCAGGCTGTGGTCCTGCACTTTTGAGCCACGGCCTGGGGTCTATTGTAGCTATTAATAGGCCTATTGCAGTTAATCTGAGTGTACATATGAAAATAAACTTCATCATTATTTTGTTTAAATTAAAACAACTCATGTTATTGGGATTTTATTGGTCTTTCTGTTGTTGGATATGTTTCTGTCTCCAGTACCCCAAGACCACTTCCAATCAAATGCACTACATTTGACAATTAGTAAGCTGTCCACTACTAGCACATTTACAAAAATAGTGATTAATAAGCAAAATCATTGTAATGACAAGCTCAAAGTAAAAATTCAGTCTCAAGTATGTCACCTAGTTGACCCATAAATGTAGCATTCCAAATTTGATACATTCCATTTTGTTAAAATACAATCAGCAGCATTTGAGATATGGACAGAAGAAGACAATCTGTAGTACACCCAGAGTTGTGTTATCAAGACAATAAAAAAATACTGTAAGTTACAAGTTTAAATCACCTAAGGGGGCAAAGTTGTGGAGTCCCTCTGCATTGTCGGGCTCTGAGGTCATAACCCGGGCTTTGAGGCTGCCATCCGCTGCCTTCCCAGGCCCTGAATCCAAGAACTTCATGATGGTGGACACCATGCTGCGTGCGGTGTTCACAATGGCCCGGGTGCTGGTCACCATGTTGTTACAGATCAACTGTACGCCACCTGGTCAAGGACAAGGAAGTTGCAGTTTGCTGATGAATCAAGTTTTGTCAAACCTATCAAAATCTATGCTTGTGTTTGTGTATTCGCGTTTCCATCTTTGGGAGAGTGGAAAGACTACTAGGTTTCAGGAGTGGGCTTAAGGAAGGTCAAGATTTGGATAAACTGTAATAGGGGAAAGAATCAATGCAAATCCATTAGTCCAAATGTCTCTGAAGACACTCACCCATGTCATGGAATGCCTTAAGAGCCTCGCTGGTGTCTAGCACTCTGAGAATGAACCACAGTAGAGGTTCAGACAGCTGACATGTGGAAAGAGAGCCCTAAAAAATGGAAAATAAAATGGACTATATTAAATGCGGCCAATGCAGATTATGTAGGTTATTGTGTTTAAACATCATTTACTCAGGGAATGCATCTTGGGTAACAGGGGGAAATACAAAATACCAGCAACGTTTTCATCACTGAGAAAGACGTTTCAGGATGTATTTCACCGTTTGGCCTTTACCAAACCCTAAACATAAATCTCAATTCTCAGTAGCACAAGTGTTCCTTTCATTTCTGCTTTCCCATTGTTATCTGCCAATTCTATGCACCTTGCTAGTGCATGAGATCATGCCAGAAGATCACCTTAACAAATGTCTGATGGGTACAAATTACCCATTTTAAGTAACGCCCCACTCAATATTTAAAGTGACACAAATTCACATGTAAAAATAAAAACGAATTTGTCATTTTGAATCATTTCCACAAACGGGAAGGGTGACGAGGAGTTCTTCAGTATGAATCCCTGAACCAGATGGGAAAATATAGGTGGAGAAAGCGATTAAGTAACACTCTCCCCTCCTTTGACTACTTCAGGTGCCACTGAGCAAGGGACTTAAACCCCCAGTTGAGCTGCTCATTGGCCAACAGTAGAAGACTGTGGTTGTACTGGGCAGCTGCCAGGTGTGAGTCTGCATGAAGCATAAAGAGCATGACCACGGATAAATAACGATAAAAAAAAAAATACAAGAAATCCAAGGGCCCGAGCCCAACCCAGAGTATATTTCTCCACAGTGTCTGTCTCTCCACCTCTCCTCACCTGTCTACCCATGTATCCACAGGCCATGTATGTGAGGATGGGCTGTAACATGACCTGGACCGAGGTGGCCCTCTTGCTGAGGGTAGTGAGGATGGTGAACAGGCCGTCGCCTACTGAGATGGCATCTAGACCGCCGTGGAAGTTCTCGTGCTTGGTGAGGTGAAGACCGCTGGCTCCTACAGTGAGGAGAGAATTATTAACTCAGCTGCTTCATGGATAGCAGATAACAAAGGATGGATAACAAAGCTTCAAAAAAAGGTTTCTTTGACACCCTCACTCCAGCCAATGGGCACTAGCCTACAGCTAACAATGCAAATTTAATTAAATGAGCAATGTTCAAAATGGTCTCAGGGCGTTATATTGCGGCGGAGGGACAAATGGAACACTGGTCTTATCTTTTGCATTGGTTATTAAAGTTCAACAAACTGGGCTAATCTGCATTTTCCTTGTCTGACATGGTATTGTTTTGGTATCGAGCATTATACTTTGTTTTAATACTGTAACAATCAATATGCAATAATATGCCATTTGACTTTGTTTTGCTTTATGGTCCTTATTCAAAGGCTTATGCTACTCCTATGTAGCACTGTGACATTTTTATTTAATTTACCAGCATGATAAAAAGGACAACAGTCACAGCTCTAATTTTCAGTGGCAGGTCTTACCTATGATCATGGCCATGGCGCTGCTGTTGCACTGGCCCAGTGCCGACAAGATCTGGCTCATTATCTGCTGGTTGGCTAGGACCAGATCAGCCACACCTGCCGCCGGACCCTGGCTGGACATGGATCCTCCTGCCATGCCCTCTTTGCTGCCACACACCTTTTCCTCATCCGAGACGCTGCTATCTGCCGTCCCGCTGCCAGCCGGCGGCAGTCGTCCACTGAACTCCCTGTCCCCAGACAGAGGCAGCTGCACCAGCACGTTGACCAGCTTGAGGAGGTCAAACATCAGCTGGTCGCGCGTGGTCTCGCCACAGACGGCCTTGGCGTCTCCCGGCCGGATGATGTTGGCAAAGAGGCCGCCAAAGCAGGCCCGAGCGCCCACGGAGCTGTCTGAGCCACTGCGTGACACCACCTTATCGGAGCAGGTGATGTAATGGTGGACCAGGAAGGTGATAGACTCAATGACAGAGGAGATGGTGCTGACAGACACCACCTCAAAGTTCTGCTCCAGCGTGAATTCCAGCAGCTTCACCTGGGCGTCCAGCGGACCCTGGCCTGACTGGAATGGACCCCTGTGGTGGTCAGAATAAACCATTGGTTCACGACTGCCACTTATACTGCTGCTTCTCTTCTTCTAAATTTACGAACATTTTTTGAGGCCTCCTCATTGTGATTGTTGTAAAAATGACACTCTGGATTGATACCAAGAGGTCATCGAATAAAGGGCTTAAAATGTATACTGGAAAAGCTGCATCATTGTATTTAAAGCAGAACATTTCAAAGGTTTCTATATAAACTGCATGGAATATCACATTAAAACCAAATACATTCTAGCATATTCTATACCAAGCCCAGAATGAAATAAGGTGCTGTTTTGTGGCAGACTAGTTACATTTTGCTCACATTTCACTGTTTAGAACTATCCAAAGACCACACACAAGCACACAAGACCACAGCACAAGACCACAGCCTCAAGACATGCACTCCATGAAAAACTGCACTGCCACTATATAAAACTGTCTAACACCCAGCTTTCACTAGCAGTTCTGTCTTTATCGGTGAGGAAGACAGGGCTTTATCCAAAGCGTCGTACACATGAGATTTTAATACAACACAAATTCCCTGACTTTCCTTGTCTGGAATAGACTTTTCAAAATTCCATGACTTTCCAGAAATTCCATAACCAGTGGGAACCCTGCTTATACTAAGTACTCTGTTCTACTGATCCCAAAAAAGCAAAAATGAAAAACCCATCACAGATTTTTTGACTCATCAGACACCAGGTGTTTAGCCCAAATGAAAGTTTTCAGGAGCTGGCTATACAATCATCATCATATCTGACCATGTCCATAAGGACAGCAGGTGACATTAGAGGTAAAGCTCTGTACCTCTCGGTTGACAGGATGTGCATGAGTTTCAGCAAGAACTCGCTGAACATCTGTGGACAGGTGGAGGACAGGTGGACCTGCAGGCGGGTCAGAAACTCCTGCATGGCCTGGGTGGCAGTGGGTCCCACCTGAGAGCTGTGCTGGCTGGTCCCATGGGTGCTGCTGCCCGACAGGAAGCGCACCAGGACGTGCACCAGAGTAGGATCAGACACCATCTGCTGCGCTGTGCTTTCCTGACTGATCAACCCGCTGCTGGAGGCTGGAGGATCAAATACTGGTTATATAATATATGCACGATAAAATGATTAAACTTCATTGCTCCCCACTGGGGAAATTGGGAGAGTGACACAGCAAAAGTTATGGGATAAAGCAAAAAAACAAAACAAAAAAAAAACAACCAACGAATAATTTGACATTTGAAAAGCTTCGTACTGACCACAGGCCGGCATATTGGTCATCAGGGTGAGAGAGTGCAAAACCAGACACCAGGTTCTCAGGGAAGTGTTCGGATACCACGCCAACACTGTTAGGAAACTGCTGATGGAGGCTGAATACAGAAACACAGATAAAAAGTTGCAGTAAAGCCATGAAGCTCCTGGCATTTGCTTAATATGTAGTGACCTATCTTGTTTTTATGCCTCAGTGTGATTAGCATGCAAAAGAGCCAATGATGAGAATAGGGGTACAAGCTTTAGCCAAGTGTGGCTGGCTTGAAGAATGGTGGGCTTGGGCTATACTTTGGCCTGATCTCTATTATTTTGAGTGCTGTGAGGACGCTTTCTGCAGTCCGCTGGCCTTTAAATTGAATTTTTCAGGATTCATGCCAATGTTAGTCACATATTTGTTGGCAGGGATCAGCAGGATGTTCCAGCGGCTCCACATTAAAAGGAATGTGGTTGAGGCCTGACCTTGGTTGAGCGGGATGGTGGGCACCCGGCTGGCGTTGAACAGGAAGATGTCTGATCCGCTCTCCTCGCTGCCGCCGGAACATGAGTTGAGACTGAGAGTCAGCCACAGCTGCAGAAGGGACTCCAGCTAAGATAGAAAACATCTTGTCAGTGGAAAGGGACACAGCAGTATGGGAACAATTGAAATGATGAGGGTGCACTGTTATCAGTTTACTAATGGATACTGTGTTAAAGGAATACTCCAACATTTTGAGCAAAATACCCTTTTTCCAATTTACCCAGACTGAGACAAGATGTTCGATACCATTTTCACCTCTGTACATCCACTGGTTTGGTTCCTATGGGTAGTGTTTCATGTTATCTTAGCAAAAACCAAGTGTTTTTGAATAATAATACCTACCTCCAAAATAATCCAACAGATCATTTACATGTTTGACCTTTTGTTGTTGCAATATCATATGTGATATCATAGGATCATAGCCGAGTGTTTTGTTAACCGAATACCTGAAACAATTTTACGTTCCAAATTTTCTTTCAGAAGAGTTTATTCACTGGTGAAAATGACCAACTTCTTCTGCTGAAGTGCTGTGTTTCCTGCATCAAGCTGGCTCTCAACAGGGGACTTGTAATCAGTAAGTCTACCCTCATGGAGTGGTATAAAAAGAATTGCAGTTCTTGCAGAGTGCACTGCACGCGGTGTTCCAAGACGTGCTCACCAGGGTGCTCTTACGTCTTTTCGTCTTAAGTCTTCTGAAGTATACTGCCAGCTATAGGAACTGAACCAGTGGATGTACAGAGGTGAAAATGTTATTGAAAATCTTCTGTCTCAGAAAAAGGGTATTTGCCCAAAACGTTGGAGTATTCCATTAACCTTTCAGTTGCTAATTACAATTCAGTCTTAGTCAGTTTACAGTGAGGTTGGGCGATTCAATGAGTAAAATGGACTGAACGCATTACCTTTGCGATTTTTCTGGCCAATGTGCACTACCTATACTGTTGGTCATTTCACACGTAAAGCAGTCTGAGACACTCAAACAGGGGAGCATTCACAGGGACAACTGTGACGGTCCATTTTGATTTTTTGGATTTTTTTTGGGCATTTCTGCTTTGTTAGATAGGTACAGTGGAGAGAGACAGG
>OMLF01003915.1:2514-27276 GCA_900302615.1 Holocentrus rufus | reverse complement strand
TAACAATACACATGAATCATCACCTTACTTAATGCCTTTATTCTCAACTGAATCTGTCACCTTCTATGAACATCATCCCCAACTTTCCAATAATAATAATGTTATTGTTATTAATAATGCTGTCATCATCATTATAATTATTATAATTATAATAATAATAATTATTATTGTTATTATTAGTAGTACTAGTAGCATTACAATAATACTGCTGATAATGATGATGATGATGACATCATCTCAAGCTGGTTGGAATACTGGACAAGTTACACAGGCAAGGAGGAAAGTTAATAGCAGCTGTGATGGTTTTTCCATGCCCTCTTCATTTGTATCTGTCACTCTGCTGCCAATGGAGTAAGAGAATTTCCAATGTATTTGAACTAGTGCTGGGCAATGATTAAAATTTTTAATTGTGATTAATTACATGATTTTCTGTGATTAATCGCGATTAATCGCATTATACGCAAAATTCAATAATGAATTCAAAAGTAGTGTATTGTGCACTTGTATTTTCAAAGTACTGCTATATGAAGAAAAGTGCAATAACATTTGGTTTGCAAATACTTCAAACAAATAAGGTGCTTTTAACAACAGTATTCCCATTACACAGTAGGAGTTAAAACATTTCTTGTAAATCTCTCTTAAACATTAATGTAATCAAATCAAATATAAAACCAAAGGTATTTGCTATTTTTAAATACAAATAAATAAATTTACAAACAACTTTGGTTCTATCAACTCTGCCATCTTGAAAAGATTTAAAACGAAAATGTCCATGTAAGAGTTCAGTAACTTTCTCCATTTTTCTGTCCCTGTCAGTTCTTTTCTTTTCCCGTTCATGTGAGCGCTGCAGCAGTCTTAGGCCCGCCCCTAATGCTCTAATTGGTTGAGACGCGTGATGACGCCCATCCCAAGCCAATACTGATCCCATCCCTCCCATGACCCATGGTTTGTCTGTGTATTCAGAGTCAGTGAGCAATGGACTTTCAAAATTCTAATAATAATAACAATAAAACGAAGGTAAACGGCGTTAAGTAATTAATGCATTAACACGATAATAACGCGTTAACTTGCCCAGACATAATTTTAACCTAATAGAATCTTCAGTTGGGGATGATGTATAAGGCCTGATACATAGTGGGTCACTTACAGTTGTTTGTTAAATCAGAATTAACTACTTCTTGTTTGTAGTTGTTCATTTAGCAGACTTTTAATTTACCTGAAACACATGACATCGCAAAAATGCCATCGCATCATGTTACAAAACTTTGACTTCACATTTTACTGTGCGAAAATATGCGAATAAACAGCCTTAGAATATTATTATTATGGGCCTAGAATATTTATTACCATGTCTCTGCTTTTGAATGAATGATCAGTATTTGGCACAATGACCAGTAGGCAAGACACCCAAATCTAATATTATCAATATACTGTATATGCTTTGCAGAAATACCTACATATATGAAATTAAATCATGCTATCATTATATCTATCTTTTTCATTACTGTATGCACATTTCATATCCTTTATGTATCCTTATTTTTATATGCTAGAATTCCTAACCTCTGAATACTCTGATCCCATAAAACCTCTGACTGAGGTGCTGAACAGAAGACAACTCTTTTTGCCTGTTTCCCACAAGTGTATGTCTGGATATGTGGAGGTTTGCTCTTTATTATGAATATAAATCCTTTCTACTGCGGATTTCAGATCTGCTGTTCGGTGTGCCATCCAAGCTTCAATTTTTAAGTGGTTTGTTAGCTTACTGGGATATCCTCAGGTTCTTAAAAATCAAATTATATCAATTTAAAGCTTTGAAAGGTATTCAAATTTCAGAAAGGAATGCTGCAACGTTTTGGCCAAAATGCCCTTTTTTCGACTTACCCAGAATAAGACAAGATGTTCAACACCATTTTCACCTCTGTACATCACTGGTTCAGTTCCTATGGGTAGCATTTCTTGTTAACTTAGCATAACCTAGCTCTGTCAAAGTGAAAAAATAAACCTTATAGCAACACTGCAGGTGTCTTATTTACATAATGTATCATATGTATTTGAAATACACATGTTGGAATATTTTTTAAAAGTTAGATGGTTGGAACTATAATCATATTTTTATCGCATTTTCTTTTTCTTTTTTTAAACTTCCAAGACGTGTATTTCAATTACACATGATACATTGCATAAATAAAACAGCTTCAGAGTTGCCATAAGGTTTATTTTTTCACCTTTAAGGAGCTAGGCAAATGACGCCTGTAGACTTTAGGTCTTTCTTCTAAGCTAACACAAAATGCTACCCATCGGAACAGAACCAGTGGATGTACAGAGGTGAAAATGGTATCAAACATGTTGTCTCAGCCTGGGTTAGTCGGGAAAAGGGGATTTTGCCCAAAGTGTTGGATAATTCATTTTAATAGGTCTTAGTAGGTCTTATTTTTTCAACATGTAATTCAGGCTTACTTTGAATTGCAAATGGAAATCATTCAACAATCATTTTCTTGCCATCATTGTAATTCTGTCCACAGAAAAAATGAATATTGTACATGTTTTAGCTGATCAAAAGGTCCTACAGTGGTAGGCTGTTAATGGATCTGGTGGAAGTGGAGTGAACAGAAGTGAAATGTATGTGGGCTGAAATTCCCTAAAACAGACAGTGTTTATCTAAAATATTAACACCTTACTGCTGTGTATTTTTTTTTTGTTTTGTTTTGTTTTTTTTTGACAAAAATCTATAACAAACATTGGTTTCTTCAAGTCCCTTTACAAGAACGTCTTACTAAAAGTGGTATCTATCAGTTGTTTTACAGCTACTTCCAAAAATGTGTGCGTGTGCTTATGACATGTAATTTGAAAGGTGTGGAAATAGCACACAAAACAGAAAAACAAAAAAATAAATAAAGTTAAGCTACATGCTAGCATGAGTATATGACTGTACACAGAAAGAACTGTTTCTATTTTAAACACAGCAGCACAAAGCTGGCATATCAGTAGTTAGCGGGTGGTTGTACTGGGTCCTCAGGGGCCATTTTGAATTGATTTGCCCACAAGTAATCAAATTCACTGAGCCGATTTCCCCTCATATTCACTTTCATACTGATTATCCCTTTGTTAGCAAAGGCATAGTCAAACATCTTCACATTCCCCCACTCCTATCGTCTATTCTACTCCATTTATTTCAACTTTAAAGGAATACTCCAACATTTTGGACAAAATACCCTTTTCTGACTGAGACAAGATGTTCGTATTGAACATCTTGTCTCATTGTCACCTCTGTTCACCTGACCTCTGTATCATGTGTAAATAACACATGTATCCTTCCCGTTATAGTTCCTACCATGTAACTTCTCCTAAAACAACTCTTTTTTTTTGTAATTCCAAGATGTGTATTTCAAATGCACATGATAAAGTGTGTAAATAAGACAGCTTCAGAGTTGCTGTAAGGTTTATATTTCACTTTGATGGAGCTAGGCTAATGACTGTTGTAGACTTCAAGTCTTTATGCTAAGCTAGCAAGAAATGCTACCCATAGGAACTGAACCAGTGGATGTACAGAGGTCAAAAAAGGTATGGAACATCTTGTCTCAGTCTGGGTAAGTCGGAAAAAGGGGATTTTGCCTAAAATGTTGGAGTATTCCTTTATTATTCCTTTAGTATTACTTAGGATCATATAAAGCACCCTTTGAGCCTGGATGAGGCTTTTTTCAGAGCCAGAGTGGACAGACAAGCTCAGTTTGTGCCCTGGCAGGTACCTCAACATACCTGAAACTGAGTTTTAAAGTTGGTTCATGTAAAACAACCAACTTTCTCTGATCACTGAATAAACTTAACTTGCAAATCTCTATAGATGGTGCTCATAATGAAGCATGGATGGTGGTGATGGAAATGTTGAATTTAACTTGTATATTTTATAGATCAAAAAATGTGTACGGTTCATCTAAAAACATTTGTAAATTAAGCTTTGAAAGAAAGCCCTCAGTGACACAACTAGTACCATCATCCTCCCTTTCAGAATTAGCTCCTCATCCTATTCTTCAACAGTGAGTAGAGGAGTCACTTATTTTCTCCAATTTACTTTCAACATCATGTACTTGGTTACTTCCGGTTAGCTATCTTATGTTAACTAGCCAGATTACAAGTTGGAATGAAATAATACTTCTTGTGCCCTTGGATCTCTTTTTCTGTGACAATCGCAGCTAATGTTTGCATTTGAGCAGGAAGACAAAAGCCTCTGATCTGAATGCATCCCATCTCAAACATACTGTATGACCCAAACAATAAGTACCCATTAACCTGATTCTCCTTAAGCATCAGCAGTAGAGCAGGTTGTTCATAGCTCACAAATTGCTAACAGACATTCTCAAATCCCACAGACACTTTCTTAATGCAAGCACCTTTAAGAAACTTCTCATGTCTTGAAATACCCTGGAACAAAAACTAACCAAAGTCACCTTGTGGAAATCTACAGTGATCTCCTGCCAAAGACACTGGAGGGCTGGCAAGAATGGAGATGCTACTTGATATATTCAGCATGAATCTTATTCCATTTTCCACCAATGTCCTACCGTTGACCTCTGTAACCTCTCCAGGAATCACATGTCTTTCTATGCAGCTACGGTGTCCACATGTAGCTAATCGGAGCTCTGTCCATTTCTAAGTCTAGAGAGGGCAGGCTGTACTACTCCAGGTCACCAAAAGGGGGCCACAGGCAGCGGAGCACCTCGCCAAGTGAGGGCTGCTTTTTGGTCTGAGCTGCTGGGGTCATTCCAGATCCCCAGGTGTGACCCTTATTGCTATGGCCAAGTCAGCTGTCCTGTAACAAAAGAAAAAGAGAGCAGAAAAGCAAAAAAAGATGAGCAAATTCACAGTCTCTCTTTGGCATGCTGCATTACAAAAGCAAAAATATGTCACAATGTTTCAGCTTCTGCAAGATGCACGAATCCAAAATACTAAAAAAATCCAGCTATATTTGGAGGAAATTTAACAAAGCTTCAATATGAAAAACAACTGGTCTTTCTCAAGGATATACAATTGAATACAAAGTCAATAATATATTTTGACATCCAGAATAGCCAAATCTGAAACCAGAGAATCACATGACAGTATTTTTCAGAAGCAACTGCTATTGCTCAAATGATGACTAAATTGGTAAATTTTCACTAGATCTAAATTTGGCCAAGCTGAAGGCACTGACAATAGGGTTCATTATCCATTCATCGCCATGTCGCCTCAGCTCTAATATTGCCCTGGCAGATCAGTGTCATTAGTACTTAAGCCTATTCCCATGGGGTCTCATAGATGAAATAAATTTTCCATGCTATGCGTCAAGACAAAATATAAGCTCCGTTTTTAGCAGGCTTAAAGTGTAACTCTTGTTATTTTTGGCTCTGACCTTATTTTACTATTTTTCCCATTGTATTGATCAGTTATGACGGCATATTATCCATGCTAGCTAGCTGTCTCAGCTGCATCCAAAGGGAATACATTTTCGGGAACACTGTGTAGTGATTGGTCAGTTTTACAGATCTTATCTATGCAGCATTCGAAGATTGTAGAAGAGATAGTCTGGCTTGAGAAAAATTCAACTGAAATTCAACTTGGTGGAGATTGGAGATTTTGTTGGTGAAAGTCTTGGTTGTATATGGTAACTATACAAATGTCTCATTAAAGTAGCACTGATTTACTGATGTTAAAGCATTACACATACCACCTTTAAATAGACAATTTTACAAAGCAAATGCATTACCTTCCCTCTGTTTGTTGTAATCCCATTCTGTGCCACCTCTCTTGAGACCTCCAACCTCTCCTGGGAGTCCTTTCTACCTCGGGACGACACCCCCTGGTACTGCCCAGCATCATGGTTTTCCCAGTGGGCAAAACCTTTATTCTTGGATGTCTTCTGGTGGGTCCGGTACCTCATCTTGGGGAAGGTATGGGAGCCACCGTCTGTGGCCCCCCAGCTGTGTTCAGGCCACAGGGGTTCAGTCTGGGTGGCCTGGCTGGTTGTGGCCCTCTGCAAGCGCACAGAGATCCGCTGGGCTGAACCTGTCATCAGAGTGATGGACTGACTGTCCAAAACTGGACCCGCTGTCGACACTGCTGAGAACTCAAATACCTCATCCTCACCTGAAGGACATGCACAGATGTATTCTTTTTAATATGTGACTACTTATATGGTACATAGAATGCACGAATAAAAGGTAAGTAATTCATTCTGCTCAATGTCTTATACATAAAATAAATGATTTGCAAAGGGGCTGGACACAGTAACTGAATATCTGACAATATGCATTGAATCTACAAAATTTAGTAAAAGTACACTAATGACGTATATTCATGCTAAATGCATATACTCTGTGTACATGCTATTCAGCTATTCTGCTATTTGGTCCTGCCCCTATCACTAACTCTAGGTAAAAATTACCTTTAGATGTGGGCACTGCTGGACTGCTAGGGAGCGAACTGTGGGTCAGCTGGGCGGTGGAAACACTGCATAAAGAGGTGGAGCGGAGAAGCTTCCTACATGCCAGCACCAGCAGCTCCCGGCACTGTTTATGGCAGTTCACTCCACAGTCTGCAGCACAAATGAAGACAGGGGAGCTTACGGTCTAAATTAAAATCAAGAGTATCTGCATCAAGCCACCCGCCTCCTTGCTGCCATAGCAGATTCTGTGGCTAATAGAAAAATACAATGCATACAGGTATATGGGCGCTATCGGCATGACATACACCAAATCTCTTTTCAAATCTTAGGCTGGTTTTGAGAAAAAGAAACCACTGAAAGTACCTTTGCATTTGTAGCCCTGTTTGATGATTCCCCAAAGCTGCAGGAACAGTTGCAGCAATATGGGGAAGGGGGGTGGTGGGTACAGAATTTAAAAAAAAAAGAAAAGAAAAGAAAAAGAAAAAAGTTAGTAAATGAATTGCCATAAATAGAACACAATCTCTCTCAAAACTGTTCATGTAAATCTGAGTTATTCACAGACATATACTATAAATACACCCAAACTCACATGCTGTATAATTTGTAGGTGTAGTTGTCAACAAAAGCTAGCCTTGATTGAACCATCTGTCTCATTTCACATGTGTAATGTATGCAAACATTCACTGTCATTGTGCAATATCTGTTTTCTTTGGCATACTGTATAATGCAAACACAGTGAGGTCACCTTAATGTTTGAATTAAATTTAGTGGAGGTGTTACACAAGCCATATTTTTACCCAAAATGGATTGCAAATGTTAGGAACATACTGAGTTTAGGGGAAATTTGCCTTTCGGTAAACCATTAAGCCATTAAGTGAGAACGCAAAAAGCACACTGTCCCTAGTAGATTTTCTAGAGTTCCATGTTGACAATTTAGCATTCACTATGTTGAGTGATCACAGACTACCACTCAATTTAGCTACAAGTCAGGTTTATTTCTAGAAATATTTCAGATTAACAGTTTTACAATACTGTCTGGCATCATAAAAATGTCATGTTAAAATATGTTAAATGTTAAAATATATAAATGCCAATGGAAACTTTCAGTTTTAATTTGCAAGGGCTAAAATGGAGTGACACGATTTTCAGAGATACATACAAATCCAGCACAATGTTCGCAGAAGGTTGGCTTTAGGTATGTCATCTCTTGGAAGTTATGAATGAAACCCGGGCCCATCTTACACTGGAGTAGTGGGTTGGCCCGCAGAAAATATGCTATCATCTCATCCTTACTGATCAGTCCATCTCTAAGACAAAAAAGAGAGAGAGAGGTGGAAAGAAAAAAAGAGTATGAGAAGAAATCAAGAGTGAAAGAAGGGAGAGAAGCAAAGAGAAAGGAGATTGTCATTTACAGATGTTTCAACCTTAACCATGGTTCAAAAGAACTGTTGAAAAATATTGTTATTTAGCATGCATTTTTAGCACTTGCATCAAGCACTTGCAGTGTTACACTCACTGGTCTTTGTCCAAAACACAGAAGGAATCCAGGAAGGGAAAGTTGGCAGCAATGCTCTCAAAGTCCTCTTGAGAGATATAGCCATCATGGTCATGGTCATAATTCCTGAACACAGACTAGATCAGATAAGAAACAAATTACTCCAATAATATTTCATGCATACCTCTACTATCAATAACAATTACCATCAGTAATTGTTTTGATGCCCACTAGATGGAGCCCTCAAAATAATAACTTGAGCCCTCAAATTAATAATTCATGGCCTTGAATCACTAACTCCGGCCCTCAAATTAGTAACTCGTACCCTCAAATTAAAAATTTGTGCCGTTGAATTAGTAATTTGACAGTGTCAGCCTTTCCGCCATTGATCATGTTCTTTCAGTATGTGCAAGTAAGTGTACACTCAAAAAGACACATTCAGTGCTTATTGTTTACACAGTGGTACTATACAACAGTATACTACATACTACTGTCAGGTTGCACATGTTGGAATGCATGTAAATCAGGAGTATATACACTCTACAGCATAGGTCTGTCTTTCTGTAGCACTTACAAAGCTTTATCTGTTTTTACAGAGAATGTTTGAATTGGATTCCATGGAAAGACCACATGAATGTATTTTTGTGGATGAAGCTGGGTTCAATCTGACCAAGAGGAGAAGGAGAGGCGGGAACATAATTGGCCAACGGGCCATTGTCCAAGTCCCTGGCCAGCGTGGTTGCAATGTAACACTTTGAGTAGCCATGAGTTATCTAGGGGTTCTCCACCGTCATGCCCCCTTGGGGCCATATAACACCCAGCACCTCCTTACATTTCTAGATGGACTTCAGCATGTCTTGTTTGGGCGTGTGCAGCAGAATCGTGAGCAGGCAGGGCACCCTGGCTATGTCACAGTTTGGGACAATGTCAGTTTTCACTGCAGTGTCTTGATACAGGGGTGGTTTAACATCAACCAGCAATTCATAAATGTTTTCCTTCCACCATACCCCCCTTTCCTCAACCCAACAGAAGAGTTTTTCTCTGCATGGCGATGGAAGTTCTATGACCGTCAACACTACACCAGGGAAAATCTCCTACAGGCTTGTGGTGACATAGGTGTGGAGTCTTGCCAAGACTGGATCAGACCAGAGGGTTTTCCCCCAGTTGCCTGGATAGGCAGAACAATGCCTGTGACGTAGATGAGGTCCTCTGGCCTGACCCAGCACAAAGACATGATGGTGAGGCCGAATGAATCAAAGGTTTTGTGAATCTAGCTTGAGCATTGGGTTTTGTGTTTACAGTTTTGAGAAAAGGGTGCAAGGTTTCAAGAAATGTGTTTTAGCAATTGTGAAAAACTGTGATATTCACTTCTCTTAAGATGGTAAACAAAATATTATACCCAATAAACAGAGTTTGTTTATACCTCATTCTGTTGTGTTAGACCGACAGATGGAACTGTTTTAGAGGAGGGAGGATTGTAGTGGGAGCACTGGTGTCAGGTGTGACGGTGTGACTGTGTGGCAATGGCAAATGGTTTACATGGTTCACAGGTCAGGTAGGAGGGCCCCTCAGCAGAATTATGCTTAGGGCCCCAGGCACGTCAGGACCAGATCTGAGCGCCCAGCAGATAAAGGCAAGCAGTCAAGTAAAAGACTGGAGGTTTGCTGATTGTAAACTTTGATATATTGCCTAACCCTAGTGCTTAGATTGCATTGTTAAGCAAGATAAATGCAGGGAAATGATGAATGTGACACTGAAAAGAAACCACAAAATCTCTAAATATTTACTAAATGGGCAGTGATGAACAGCCTGTCCTTTCCCTGTCATTTTCCCCTTTCCATTGTTTAAATCAGTGGAATATAGATTGAGCATGGAATAGTCAATTCATTATCGGGGTCTATCTGTGTCTGTTTCACTACAAAACATTAGCCTCTAAGTGTTCAAAAGAGATGGTATCTATTGACTGGAAAGGAAGTCCACTCACATCCACAACCTTCCTGATATGTTTATTGACCACGGAGGGGTCCGGTTTGGTGGTGACACCTGAAGCCCAGTCCAGTGGGGCCAGGGGCTTGGTGGGAGTCGTCGGAGAGGTAGGCTGGGGAAAAGGAAACACATATAAAGGTTGTAGAATAGCAAATGGCCCTTCACACCATTGTTACAGATTTCCAACAGCACAATTAGTTTCGAGTTTTAAATGTGTGATAAAGTACAATCTCTGTCTCCTGGGACAACATGAGCATTACATTTCCATGAGGATTGACGGATGGTGATTACTGTAATACCTGTGATTCAGCAATTACACAGCCAGATGCTGAAATAAATGACTTGCAAAATCCATTGTTTTAGAGCAAAAATATCCCACCCATTGAGTTTCAAGATACTCAAAGAATAATAATCATATAATGTCAAACATTTCAAAGTCTTTTCAACTGAAACTTACCAGTGATTTGGGATTACGTGGTTCCCTCAGCAATGACAGCTCATAAATCTCATCTTCTGTGTAATAAAGGTCTAAAGAAAGCTGAAAATGGGAGGTTCAGATTACAAATAGATAAAAAAAGCATGTTTGACCAGTACAGTAGAAGCATGCATTCACTGTACTAACTCAGGGAGAGACCTGTGCACACTGTGTATTTATTGAGAAACCAATATTCACATTCACACGACACAAGGTCAGTTTTCTTTTCCCTCACGTGTGACACAGATCTAATGTTTTTAATACAGAGATAAAAAGAAAAATCACAGAATCTGTTTTTTTTTTCATTTCTGATTTAGGACCACAGTCATACTGTCTGTGGTTCTAAATCTGATATATGTCTGATCCACTGTCATATGAGTCTGAACTGAGATCAGAACTTTTGTTTTTGAGACAGATAATTGTCATTGTAACTGTGCATCCATTACGTAAAGGACTCAATTAAAATAAAATTTAGTAAATTTACAAAGTATTTGGGGAGATGTTTCTACAGGCAAAATATTGTAATTAACCACTATATGAAACAACTGACAAACAGGGCCGAAACAGCACCAGGCTGCAGTGTCAATGAAAAATCAAGAGCATATTTTGTTGTTGCTCATTTGCACATACAAAGTAGTTTCAAAATAAAGGTCATATTGTATGTAACAACATGTTTAATGTTTTAAATAGCTGAAAATAGCTGATCTTTACATTTATTTGCATTTAGTTGCTGTTTAAAAATAAGACAAATACAAATGATGTTGTACTAAAAAGCTCATGTGCACGTTGCTTTGGATTAAAGCGTCTGCTAAATGCCAACTGTAACTGTAACAAATGAAATATGGCAAATGTCCTGAATAGTGTACTTTCACCAAAAGATGTGAACACAACCAGCAGTAGTGTTGATTTTATTTAACAATGTTGCATTACAAACACCTCCATTTTCACAAGTTTAACCCATAAGCATGTCCACTCTTTTTTCTGCTTTAATAAACATGATTGAACATTATGTCCCTAAAATTCTGCCCATTTATAGTTTCAGTACATTCATTAGGTATATTTAGTTAGAAAAAATTGTCTTTGTGTCTTTATTTTGGTTGTTGGTCTTAAAATAAATTGCATTTTGCATTTGTATTGCATACAAAGTGTAAAAATTTATTTTTATGGAACTTGCTGATGTCCTGTAGTAGGACACGCTTTCCTAGCATAGTGCAATAGTCTCTAGATTCGCATGCATTTTTGGTTATTGTTTTCCATTCTATTACTGTGTTCCACAGCTTCCCATGAGCGCAATCAAAGAGTTTCCAACAAAGAGAGGGACCTGTTCCTAAATTTTCATTCATTCATTCATTTTTAATACCACTTATATGCTCTTTTTACTACTTATGTGATAGTAGTGCTTAGAGACCGTAATATTTACTGTTAAATTTTTTAGGTAGCAGTATCTATATCTACATATACATATATATATATATATATATATATATATTTAATGTTTAATGTGATCTGTATGAGCAAACGAACAAGTCAAATTCCTAATATATGCACAAAATTACTTGGCCAATAACAGTGATTTACATTTCACATTGAAGACTTTATGCCCTAAATCATCCACAGCTTCAAGATGCTGCATACATTGTGGCAGTTCCTCACCGTTAACAGGTAGATGAGGTCCATGTTGGGCTCCACCTGGGCTACGGCACTTTGCAGTGACACTAGCTCGTTGAAGGTCATGTAGAGCTGCTGCATCTTCACCAAATTCACCTTGCTGCCATCGTCAACCCAGTCGGGGAAGACCACATGCACTGCTATCAAGTCCTTGAGGTGCACACCCAGGATGGGAATTTTGAATCCCTGGCACTCATTGAACGCTTTGCGGTAGCCACAGTAGTTGCTGTTGGAGGAGACCAGCTCTGTCATCTCGTTCCAGGTCTGGGGCAGGAAGGGTGAGTTGAGGGTCAGGATTTGTGTTTTGGGTTATAAATTGAATTAGCATTAAAGGAATACTCAAAACACCCTTTTTCCAAATTACCCAGACTGAGACAAGATGTTTGATACCATTTTCACCTCTGTATGTCCACTCGGTTCCTATAGGTAGCATATCATGTTAGCTTAGCATCAAGACTACAGGAGTCATTACCCTTCCTGTAAGGTGTATTTTTTCACTTTGATGAAGCTAGGCTAATGACTCTGAAAAAGTGAAGTCAGAATAAGGGTATTTAGCCATAAAGGTTGGAGTATTCCTTTAAGAATTCTATTATTCTACTTTGTATTTAAGTTCAAGTTCAAGTTATTTATAGGCTTTGATTACTGTTTGCAGTCTCACACGGCTTTACGGGCCCACAATTTATAGAAAATAAAATGACACCCATCTTGCCCACCTAAACTCTCAAGGTGGGCAAGAAAGAGCCACCAACCAAAGTAGCCAAAAAAGGTTAAAATAGAAGAAATCTTGGGAGGAGAACCCCTTCCAGGCCGGCGAGGAGCACAATGGGTGAGTGGACAATTATACGCATATGTTTCCAAACCTGTACTGTCACTGGATGATGGATGATGTCACTGGTGTTTCATGAGGATGTTTATCACTAAGGAACATGGAGTTTTTGTTGGAGGAGGGACCAAATAAAAGGCCTAACATAGCAATGCATAATAAATAGAAAAGCCAAATTCATGTCTTTGTTTGGTTTTACACTATTGTAAAATAGGGGTGGAACAATAAATCTTTAATGCAATATATCGCAATACTTCTGGTGATATGTTATTGATACTTTTCGATTTTTTTATGAAACATAGTGGCTCTCTGCATGTATGTACCTATTTTAATATGAAGATATTACCATCATTTAAATATGAGTATCTATATTTAATTCATATTATGTATAGATGTAAATGAACCTGAGTTGAATGAATTGAAACATTGAATTTTATATATACTTTTTCACATAAAATGCACATATGTAAGTGTGCATATTGAAATACGATTGACTCCTGTTTACTGAGAAATTATTTTGCCTTTTTCAGAGTATTTTTTCTTATTTAGTTACTTATTTAGTTAGTTATTTAGTAGCTATGATATGATGTATCATAGCTGATTATCTTACAATACATTGTATATCACAGAATTGCATGTATCATAATTTCATCGTTATGGTGGGTGAAATATCGTGATAGTATTGTATGGCTAGTAACCCACTAAGTCTGATATGATGATTGAAATGATTGATACACATGTGTGTATGACAATTTATTACTGTATAAAGCAATAATGTGAGAGGGCGTGCCATATTGTGATTATTGGATCCTGGTGACAATAACCTACTGTGCTTTATAACACTCCTGTGGCTTTGCATGTGTACTGTACATGTGCATGCAAACAAATAATCTACAGTGAATTGAATCTAAATGCTGGTGAAGGATTACCTTTGTAACCTCCGGGGCCAGATGGGAGTGAGTCTCCTTCAGTCGAGAAATAGAGCTGTGGCTCAGTCCCCCCACCACTGCCATCAGGGTATTGAAGTTCTGCAGCTGGAGAAGCTTCTGATGAGAGAATGAGATATATACTGGTGGATATGGTTGAGAAATTGGATTTCTCCTTGTATGTGTGGAATACAGGTTCAAATGGCAACTCCAGAAAGCCTGGGCCTTTGATTGTGAGGGACTGACACCAAAATCTGCTGTTTACTGTTCATGTTTTGGATAAAACTGTTCTGGTATTGAACTTCTTTGACCAGTTGCCCATAGCCATTACAGAGGAACAGTCTTAGAGATAGGATACACATTCATGCAATGACAGAGAGTGAATTTAGACAGGGGAGAAGGAAAGGCAAGAAGACAGTGAGAAGAGGAGGAGGCCAGTAATTAAAGCAGTAAAAATTATACTATTTTTACCTCACCAGTCTACAAACAACAAATCAACACAATTCTGTTAGGCAGCACACTCTTGCTACTAATAGCAGAGTGGGGTAAATGCTTTCATCCTTGACCCTCATCTTCCAACCCTCCAGTCCCACTAAAAAGTTCTTTTCAATTGAGTGTCCATGTTTTCAAAGGAGACTGTTTCACATTAGTCTGCTGTAACAAAGGAGACAAATTCACCATGAGAGCTTGTCATTAAGCCACTGATTCATCCCTTTCAATATTGAAGAACAAGTAATAGAGAAGCTCTGGCCCTCTTAAAAGAAAGAAAGACAGTTGTCTTTAATGTGAACTGGATAAGATAAACATGCACACACAAACCAGAGTACAAACAGACATATACACACACATACAAAGAACCATTACAAACTCTTAGGGGATATACTGTCCAACTTGAGCAGCTTTAGTGCATCTATTCCTGTACATTAGTGAACATTCCAAACTTCTTCACCTTGACTCCTTTTAATCATCAGACTTATTCCTGTCTTCAAGACATAAAGCGATGCGCCATGAGGGACAATTTTGAGACATGTTTTGCATGTATTGTTTTGCTTATATATGTTTTTATACTGGCTGTTGAATATTCCAAACAAAATGATATCATCTTATATAAAACACTTTGTTTTTGTCAAGTAAGTCCACCAAATATGACCTCCTACTTCTTCTTTCAAAGATTTTTGACATGTAATGTAGTATTTTCTTACTGATTCATGAAATAAATAAATAAATGAATAAATAAATAAATAACAGACCAACACCTTTTCCTTGGTGGAAAGCAACTGTAAATGTGCATAAATGAGCCTATTTTCATAAAATATTTAAATAAATAAAATGTATTTCAAAAACAAGTTGTATTCGTGTCTGTATTAATGGTAAAATGTGAAAATGCCCTTCACCTGTGGTGACTCACTTTCAGCTAAGTCGTTCCTCTTTTGCCACATTGGCATATTACTGGATCCAGTGTCTCTTTGTGAGCATGGTAGACCCAGGTGAAGTAGCTTCATGGAACTTCCCTCTTGTAACTGATGATAATCTCAAGTCCTGCAATAATTTCATGTTGGGCTTTTATTATTTAAATTCAGTTGGGCCCTGCGAAGCCCTGTAAGCAACAGTCTCTGTATCTCCGCTCCTGTACTAACAACTGCAAAGGTTAAAATCTCTATCTGTAATGTGAAATAAAAAAGACCCCTGTTTAGTGAGAATTCAGCGCCCAGATTCTTCAAAAATAGAAAATAACAACTGTCATTAAAGTGATGCATGAAGAACAAATATAGGTGCTGCTGTTTAGGAGGCACTTTTGGAATTTATTCTGTTTTAATAACTATTTTTTGGCTTTTTTGCCTTCAACAGAGAGAATGGATAATAGAGAATGAAATGAAGCTAAGAAAGATCCATGGATAGACCTTACAGGGGATTGCAGGTACATGCTATGTGCCACCTGAGCCAACAGTACATCTATAGATTTCACTCCCCAGTTTCAATTTGTCCTTTACCATGTGGAGAAGATGTCTTACCGGTAATATGCCCAAAACTATTTTTTTTTTATCTAGGCAATTAGGGTGAAGATAAGGTCTCTCAGTTAGCAAGTTCACAAGTTTAAGGATAGAACACACACCTATTTTGTGACTTAGGCTGGTAAAACAGGTGTCTCTTTTTCCATAAAGCATCTTACCTAGTGCAAATTAAATGATAAATAGGCCGAGAGACATTGACTCCTTTTAATCATCATCAGACTTATTCCTGTCGTCAAGACATAAAGCGAGGCGCCACGAGGGCCACTATGTCAAATGTAAAATCCCTTGACATGACTAAAATACTGAATTTCCATGGCCTATATAAAGGTACCATGTACTTTTTTTCCTTCACCAAAATTTAAAAGCACTTCAGAGGTCTTAATTAAAATAAAATAATAAAATTAAATAAAATTTCAACATTCTGTTAATCTTCTGATTTTCCCTGTCTGGGATAGACTTTTCAAAATTCTATGACCCTCCAGAAATTCCATGACCTTTGGGAACCCTGTATATAGTAAATGTCCCATAGAAAGAGGTGCGTGTCCTCTGTGTAGGACCACACTGCTTCCTCGGTTCTGTCTTACCTGGGCCACGTTGATGTATTTGGTGATGACCTCTGCACGGTGTTGAGGGGTCAGCTTGCTGAGCACCATGAGCTGGACCCACTGGGAGACTCCGTTGAACAGGGCGATGGAGCGTTCCAGAGTAGGGTTGTCTACCAGACAGCCGTGGATCACATAGCTCTGATAGTCAGTGAACTGGGGACAGAAATCTCAGTAACTGGCCAAGTAATTGCTTTGTCACTAGCATTGATCAACAGCTATATCAACCCCACTGAGATATTATGTTCATTTTGTGTTATGGGGCAGTAGAACTCTTATTTATTGACAATTTTAAAGGAATACTCCAACATTTTGGGCAAAATACCCTTTTTCCAACTTACCCAGACTGAGACAAGATGTTTGATACCAATTTTCACCTCTGTGTATCCACTGGTTCTATTCCTATGGGTAGCATTTCATGTAAGCTTAGCATAAAGACTTGAAGTCTACAGGACTCATGAGCCTAGCCTCCATCAAAATGAAAAAATAAACCTTACAGCAACTCCAAAGCTGTCTTATTTACACAATATATTATGTGTGCTGCATGGTAATGAGATATACGTCGTTTGGTCGTATGGTCGTTTTAGTTAGATTTTGGGCTGGTTGAAAACCACTCTGTTGCGCTCTGGATCACCCGCAGAGGTTTGAGCGTACATGCCAGCCCTGCTAGTAAGGAGCTGCAGTAGTCAAAGCATATTACAAGAGCCTGTACCAGGAGTTGTGATGAATGTTCAGACAAGTAGGATCTGATCCTCCAGATGTTGTACAGGGCAAACTGACATAAACAAGCAACAGAAGCCACATGGTCCTTAATAGTTATAGTTCCTGCCATCTAACTTCTCTAAAACGACCATATGACCAAATGACGTATATCTCATTACCATGCAACACACATAATATATTGTGTAAATAAGACAGCTTCAGAGTTGCTGTAAGGTTTATTTTTTCACTGTGCTGGAGATAGGGTAATGACTACTGTAGACTTCTAGTCTTTATGCTAAGCTAACATGAAATGTTACCCATAGGAATGGAACCAGTGGATACACAGAGGTGAAAATTGGTATCAAACATCTTGTCTCAGTCTGGTTAAGTCAGAAAAAGGGTATTTTGCCCAAAACGTTGGAGTATTCCTTTAAAGTAGGTTCTGTGAATCCCATAATCCCCATGTCTACCCACTGAGGAAAAAGTACAATATTGGTACAAGAAAATAAGATGCAAACAAATAGGATTCTTTTTGTTCCTCTATCATACTTGATATTAACATACAGAAATGTACAGATTTACCAGATTTTCTTTTGGAAATGTGTACATGAACTACCCTACTGCTGAATATGCACATAATAAGGGACATGCATCGAATGGCAATGTGAACCCTATCTTTAGAACTGTGACAAAGTGTGGAAAAATCCACACTGTGTTCCAGCAAAGTTACTGGAATTGAAGCAGCAATTTTTCACATCACTTACTTGCACAAGGACAAAACCCACAGATGTATCCAGTAATTTTGTTCATATTCTTATCACCAGTCCAAGGAACACCATGAAAATATACTTTGATGTCCCTGCTGACATCTGAGTCCTGACCAAGCGACCGTTTGTTCAGTGGATAAAAAGGAAGTTCATTCAGAGGACAGCTCGCTTCACATCAAAGCTCTCCATCAGGTGTACAGCTTCCCAAGAACTCTCTATATGTCTTTTCACCAGTACTGCATTGAATGCAATCAATTCAGGAAGTCCATTTTTATAAGCATTAACACAAATAAACAATTGGCACAAAATGACAATCATATCCAACCTATTAAGAAGTAATGGAGGGTGCATTCTCTATTGTCTATTGAATGTCTACTGACCTTTTAAAATTTAAGTGGCTTTATTCTAGCCCTGTTTTTCACTCAGCAGCTGACTCAGAGGAATGATTACAAGAATGGAAAGTTTAGTAGATAAGGTTCCACTATGAGTCAGCAGTTTAGCTTCAGACCACAATTTTTTTGGGAACTGATATTTTGAGGAGCCTTGGACTGATCCTTTGGAAACACCATGTAACAATTCATTATGTAATAATGCCACACTTTGTAATTACTCTCCAAAATGTAATACATTTTCCCACTATTATGTAATAACACCTGTATTTTGTAATAACTTGCCACATTTTGTAATAAACCCCTTGAACGCAAAATGTAATACATTTTTTAATTCACATTCACAAGATGTTACATAATACAGTGAATTACTACATTCTCTCCAAAAAAAAAAGTACAACCCTGCATTATGTAAAAATCACTGCATCTTGTAACAAGTTATTACAAAATGTGTAAAATTTATTACATTTTGGATTCAAAATATTTTTTACAAAATGCAGCAAGTTTTTACCAAAATAATAGTGGGAACATTTATTAGATTTTGGAAAATTATTACAGAATGTTTCGTTATTACAAAATTTGTCCTTACACACCACAACTGAGCTGTGCTGGGGCAGAGAACATTTTGCCGTTCACCACAGAAACATTTCTGTTAACGATACCTGATTTTAGAAGTTGAGAGCACCAGTGAGTCCAACCCAGTTTTCTAAGTGATCAGAATACTGTGATCAGCAGTGTCAAAGACAGTGTTAAGGTCTAATAAAATTATGACACAGCAGTCCCCTCTCTCAGCAGCAATTAGGATGCCATTTGTCATTTTATTTATCTATTTATTTTCAAAAATCTGACTAGAATTCATGAAAGAAAACTAAGTCTTAACTGAGATGACTGGGTTTGACAGTTAAGCTGCTTATGTAACAAAAACTGAACTAGAATCAAATGACTTAGAAGAGCAGGCTGTTAATGTTAGCCTGTCACAATAACCAGCCAAGCTAAAACATGATCTTAACTTTAGAGTAAACATTCAATACATTATGACAGCAAAATTAACATAACAGAGATTGCCACCATGAACCCCGGGAGAAAAACAGACAAAACCTTGGCAAGGTTAGCTGCATGAGATTACAACACATGGTCCCACACAACAAATCATCCCTAAGTGAAAATTAGGAATCAGTATCCTCAAGGAGAATGCATTTGGTTAGGTGCGTCTGTGTGCCTGTCCGCAGCTTATCTCGCAAACTACTGGGCCTATCAGTCTAATTTTTTGTGCACAGTTACAACTGTGTGAGGAAGAACTTCTTGTAGTTGCAGTGATTCAAAAACTTTGTAAAACGTTTGTTTTTGCTACTTTTCACTCCCTCACTCCATTCATTGTCCAGCCCGCTTGACTATCACTGCTCTCGTTGCAAACATTGCATTTTCTGGGCGAGTTTATAAAACACGCTGCTCATGAAGAAAGTCAACAGAAAAAGCAGACACACGGGAGAGCAACACTGTAAAAAGTGTTAGATGCTGATGGAATCTGTCAGCAAGCGGGGAATAAAATAGCTTCAACACTGTAAAAAATGAAGTTTAAAACAGCCGTTGCTGTTTCCTATATCAGCGGACTAATTTGCTTAATCTTCCTAATCTTCTTTGGACAAGATCAAAGCCATCATGGAAAATCTTCTCTACAACAAGTTGTGGCACAGAGCAATAACAACTATAGACATTGTGTTCCTACACACGCCTGGAGGAGGTCTGCACTCTACTAAGTAACCTCTTCTAGTTGTAATCTGGTTCAAAGCGTGTAAAGCAAGTCAATGTTTGGTAATCAGTTAGGCCACCATGCTAAATAGCAGTGTCTCTCACGGTTGCAAGGGGCCATCAGAGGGCAAGAACTGGCAGTTCAAGTGTTCACATAAGTCATTTGTGGGAAACTCTGATTAAAAAAGGGAGAATATCGGCATCCTGAATTACAGCTTGTGCTTATGGACATTCATTTTGTTACCTTGGAGCTTGGCAGGGAAGAACATCTTATTGGCAAAGCTGACACTCTTCAGCTGACAGCCTCCTCAGTTTGAGAACTGAGGAGACATCTCAGATAAGTAGCGAAACATCTTCAAGATTATGTAGAATGTCCATGTAGTTGCCTTTGACTTACTACTTGTAGGCTATTCACTGAAGTGACTTTCATTTGTGACTTACTTCTGGTATCTACATCTGTTCATTTATGGTACACAGTATCATCTCCTTATGGACTGTCTGCTCTCCTTAAATTTAGTGACATGTCTTGTGCTCCACTCCTACACCACAAAAGAATTAGGTATAGGATGTTGAGGGGATAGGTGGGTGTAAAAATTGGCCTTCAGTTCCAACCTCAGATTGATTCCCAATCCCAACCCATACCCAGAAGATTTTTACTGTTAGTTAAGTTTTCATTTTTAGTTAAAATTTAACCATGACCAAAGCCTTAACTTTTGTCTGAACCACACCCTAACATTGAATTTGTTTTAGTTGCCTAAATGTAACCTTAACTAAACTGTTTTAATTGCCTAATCCTAAGAATAAGGTGGTTTTAGTTACCTCAACCCCAATTTTAACCAAGTTGTTTTAAAAAGAAAACAAAGTGATGCCTATTCATGAGCTTTGTCACAGGCATGCATCTGCAGAGTGGTCAACGGTCCAGCACTGGCTAATTCTTGAAACCATTTTTCTGATGGATTTTTACATTAAGGAAATCTGTTTATATACCAGCTGATGGAAATACAAATCCACATATTATTTTTATTTGAGTTTTCAAAAGTAATTTTTGTTAGTTGGATGGAAACAGAGCTATTGCATGTGGTACAGTAAATGAAAGTGAGAAACAGTGGTGAGTGGATTTTTCTGTACATACTGATATCCTCCTGATGGACTTGAACTCCAGGAAGGTTAGGTGCTCAGCCAACTCCATGGGTTCCAGGTGGTCAAACAGCAGCGATGCCTTGCCTTTCTTAGCCTGCTTCTTCCTCTGTGTCAACTTGCGCATCCAGTCATATGACGGACTACGGGGAAAGAAATTTATCACATCACTGTTCAAAGTGTGTCTGTGTTCTTCTATATAAGTCCTTGTGATATTTTTTACAAAGTGATGCCATACTGGTCAGTTCTCAATTCTACAAAGGACTAGCTTAGGATCAAGATGTGTGTTTAGGGCTGACAACATTACAATTTGGCTCGTTTAGGGTAAAGGCTAGGGTTAGTTGAGTTGATTAGCATTAAAGGAATACTCAAAATACCCTTTTTCTGAACTACCCAGACTGAGACAAGATGTTTGATGACATTTTCACCTCTGTACGTCCACTGCTTCTGTTCCTATGGATAGTATTTCGTGTTAGCTAAGCATAAAGTCTTGAAGTCTATGTGAGTCATTAGCCTAGCTGTATCAAAGCGAAAAAATAGACCTTCTACCAACTCCAAAGCTGTCTTATTTACACAATGTATCATGTATTTGAAATATGTCTTGGATTTTTTTGAGGTAGGCTCCAGGAGCTGGGCTAATGAATCCTGTAGACATCAAGTCTTTATGCTAAGCTAACACAAAATGCTACCCATAGGAACCAAACCAGTGGATGTACAGAGGTGAAAATGGTATCAAACATCTTGTTTCAGTCTGGGTAATTTGGAAAAAGCGTAAAACGTTGGAGCAGTCCTTTAGGTTAAGGGTTAGGACAAGTCCTAAGCTTAAGTTTAGTGTAAAATAAATATAATCAGACAAATGTGTATGAGTATGTATTTGCATGGGCTATAGACCATATCCTGTGCATGTCTGTTTGTGCTGTAATACCTTTCATAACAAGTATCTGCAAATGTATCTGCTTGTCTATAATATGTACTGTACCAGTATATCCTGAGTTTGGATGTGAATGCGTGTACCAATTGTGCCATCATTTGTTTTCCTCTCTCTTACATGGTGGAGATGTCGATGAGCTTGAAATGTTCCTCGCAGCCAAGCTCAGCAGCCACATCTCTGAACTCCTCTGTCATCCGGATAAGACCCAAGTCAAGATTGAACTCTGCTGGGAATGTAACAATCCAGTACCTAGATACATACATTGACAATTCACATTTTTTGGCATGTCATTGAGCAAAAATTCTGACATTGAATAGCTGCCGATAAAACAGTCTGCACCAACACCAAAAACCTGTGTGAACTGTAGCACTAAAATTAAAGGTGAGAGAACGTCCATAGTTGCACTGCACCATTCTTTAGAACAGTGTGTCTGTGTTCTTCTATATAGATTGTCTTGTTGTCTTGGAATGGATGACCCAACTATTTTCCTGATAGCAGTAGAGAACACTTTCCAAAGCTGTTTGAATATGAAAGAAAAACACAGCTGTTTGGTCCAATACTGCTAAATTTGTAGTCAAGAAAATACCTTCAATGCCTTCTCATAAAAATGACAAGAATGTTTTCCTGTGGTAGAGGACAATGCTGGTTTAAGGAGAAATCACAGAAAACAAAATGTTGGTCACTCAAGCGTAGGATAAAATATTCTTCTGTGTAGAATAAATGATTATTTCAGGGTTAGGGTCCATTACTTTGCTTCCTGCCCCACTAAACAACATGCCTTGGCTGGGGTCCCATGTCCTATGAGGGCACAGCAACCATCTGTCACATCAATAGTGCTCCTTGGTTCTCAACACACCAGCGACATCAGACTTATTGCCCTTTAAAGGGGGTTATGAGAATAGTAATAGGTGTCATTGTTGTCTTGGAATGGATGACAGTGGATGTAGTATCTTACCTCATTAAATAACAAATCTTCAGCCTTGTTCTTTGGCAGTGGTCACCTTGGCAATCACGGTACGTAGGGTTGTGTTAAGGAAGTTCTTCTAGATTTAGAATATGACAAACTAATGCAATGTCATATCATCATGCTCTCATTTTTATAGACACTCCAGTCTTGAAAAAGTACACAGTCCAGTAAATCACAATAAAATAATAACAAAATAAATAGTAAAATAATAATCCACCTACACATTTTCATAAATGTCGTTTTGCTACTTGTAAGTAATAAATGAGCAGAGGTAACTAAAATTATTCATACTAATCCACATTAATAGCAACTTTGTAGAATGAGAAATGAAAGAAAGGAGAATCTGAAATGACCAACTTTAATTTCCATTTATCCGTCCTTTTAAACTCATGCAATTTCATTAGTATCCAAACCAGAAACCCTGGCTGAATGCGGAGGTCTGGTCTCTGCTGAAAGCCAGGGACACTGCGTTCATGTCTGGTGACAGACTGGCACTCAGAGCGGCTTGGAGACAGCTGACTGCTGGAGTGAAGAGAGCCAAGGCCACATACGCCCAGAGGATCCAGGGACACTTCGCGTCCAACGATCCAAGGAGTATGTGGAGGGGCATAAAGTGCATCACAGACTATAACACCAGAGATGCACAATGCTCTCTGCCCGACGCTCTCAACAGATTCTACGCCCGCTTTGAGGACCCTAACACCTCCCTCAGCACCAGACTCACTCCTCCACCAGGAGAAGAGCCCCGCAGTGTGACCCCAGCAGAAGTCAACATCCCCGGGCGGGTGCTGAGGGGCTGTGCACACCAGCTAACCAAGGTGCTGACAGACATATTCAACACCTCCCTGCAACAGGCGGCGGTCCCCACCTGCCTGAAGACCGCCACGATCATTCACATCCCCAAAACCTCCACGGTGACAAGCCTGAATGACTCTCGGCCAGTAGCCCTCACCCCGATAGTCATGAAGTGCTTCAAGAGACTGGTCATGGCCCACATCGACGTCACTGGGGACCCGCACCAGTATGCTTACAGGAATATGTTCGCCTGCTCTTTGTGGATTTCACGTCAGCATTTAACACCATCAGACCACAGACCCTGGTTCAAAACTCACAACACTCGGACTGAGCTCCACCCTCTGCAACTGGGTCCTGGACTTCCTGACAGACAGGCCGCAGTTTGTGAGGATCCACAACGTCTCCTCCTTCTCCATCACCCTCAGCACTGGCTCCCCCCAGGGATGTGTGCTGAGCCCCCTCCTGTTCACCCTGCTCACACACAACTGCTCGGCGAGACAATGCATTTGCATTTTCACATTCACTTCCATAGCTGTCAAGTAACGTTTATTTCTGAGTATTGGACAATTTACACATCTCTGCTGACATTACCCTTCATAAATGGAGTTTTAACGGAAGTTCAAGCAGGGAGACTACATGCATCATTCAATGTTGCATGCGATGCTCCACCTCTGCCTCTGTTCAGCCAATCAGCAGCTTTCCTGCTCTACACAAGACCTCTCAGCCTATCAGATATCTGTCATGCTTTCTTCTTATTCCTTTTAAGGCTCATACGTCTATTTGCCCTTTCAACTCTTCTCTCAGTCAGCCAGTCAGAATCTCCGCTTCCCACTCAATTGGCTGTCTTTCTTTATTTATACCTCATTCATTCATACGTGCTGTCTTTCAGGTCCGATTCATTGTGCGTGCCTCCTCCT
>OMLF01003911.1:93723-105331 GCA_900302615.1 Holocentrus rufus | reverse complement strand
ACTGTCTGCTTTCAGTGACAGCCTGTGTCATAAGCCTTGTGTTACTGAATTGTTTTCTCATACATTGTCTATTGCATGTCCTGCATCATAGTTACACTGCACTCTGCTGAGAGGTTGCAACCTCTCCTGACACTTTGTATGTCAGCGCTATTGATTTTGTTTTTGTTTTATCTAAAAGCACTAATCTTTAATCAAATGTGACTTGGATGAGAAGGACACAGACACATTGCTGTGGGGGAGCAAGGAGAAAAGGGTCTTGAAGAGGACAGAGTGACGTGTGAAAGAGCCCAGGCTGCCCCTTTGAAAGGCTTGTCAGCCTGTGTTTGTCTCCACCATGAATTAACTGACTGAAACAGCCTCACACCCTCACAAGTTACAATGCGAGGAAGGAAGGGGGTAGATTAGAGTTGGTGTTGGGACTAATGTCTTCTTCACACTGCACAAATATTCTCTACGATAAAGACAAGCTATAAAACAGGCAATTCACCACAACAGGGCACTTGGCCACTCTTGTGTCCAACTGATTGAGACAGAGTTATGGGCCTCACAAAAATAAAGCGATGTTCTTGGGCCTGTATTCTAGGTATTGTCTGATTCCTCTCCTGGTCAGCTCCTTAGAGGGTAACACTGCCTAAACAAAGGGCTCACAATGCCCATTGAGTTCTTTGAATGTGCAGTTTTTAAAGGCACAGTTTGAAAGACTCAAAGAAAGTGCTGCCTCTAGTGGAAGCTTTTTGTATAAAACTAACCGCTCATTTTGTCCTGCCCAAATATAATTTTTGTTTTGGATTCATTTCAGCTGCTGTGATGCATAAAGCTTGCGGGTTTTGCTGTGTAGTTTTCAAACAATAAAGATTTCATGCTGCCAAGTGCTGAAAACATGTTGGTCAACTACAGTAACCATAATTCAGTGCGCCTGTGATGCAGTGCTTTCGTGCTTCTTCACGTTGTGTCGTGTTCGGTCTGTGCAGACACAAACTGAACCGAGGGACAGTTTGAAATCCAGGCCTGATAATGAGATGGAAGCTAATGTCTGCTAATGTTGAAATGATGTTAGATTATACTAGATTTAGAGAGTTTAGTACCTGAAATAATGTGAGTTACCGGGCTCCTTCAGTCAAATGCCAGTAAATATAAATTCATAATAATTTTGCTGCCTAAGTAAACATAACCTGTAGGAAACTGGTGTCATACAATACAATTTTAGATTTTCAAAAATGAGGAAGTTAATTTGTGTTAAAATCAATCTGCTAATTCCTGTTTAAGGAGTCATCTTTTGTTATGATTTAAAGCCTGCTGGAAGACATCCATTGTAGGTAGGCTAGACCTTTTCATCAGTCCACATTGCCAAGATTGTCATTATTTAGACATGACAAGCAGTGGGCCTGCAATGTGAAGAAAAAACTATTATGCATATTGTGGGTTTTACTGTGGATGATGCTTTTTTGACCTGATTCAACAGCAGACTCTGATGGTCTGGCTGAAACCTTGTGGTCATACTGTCGTTGTATGTGACACATAGACCTAGACATGACCTGCTGGTCATGGCTAGTCACATATGAATAAATTCAAACTGTTGTCTTTTGCTTTGCCCATTTAATTCCTGTACTTCTTCTCAATAACTGCCCTATTTCTTGCATTGTGTCCTTACTTGTCCTCGCTTTGCTGTATACATTTCTGAAGGTTGAGTGTTAAGTTTCCCCTGCTTTAGTCCTCAACCACACTCCCCTCTGCACAGATCTCATGTCTGCATTCCTCTGCTGTGAGGTCTTTAGATCTGTCCCTCATGAATGCTGTTTGACGTGACAATCAATTCATGGAGTTTGTCTACATGAACATGACATGTTGTCTATTTTTATGTTGCCTGTGAATGTTTCTGGCCTTGAATCTCTTTGTCTCAAACTGTTCTGACATATAGTGCAGGCTTCGGTCAGGATCTCTAGCCAGGAGACTGACTCCTTTGGGAAGGTCAGGGCTGAAGCTAGGTCAGGTCTGAGTAGGTGGAGATTTTGGCTCATCAAGTGGTCGACGTGGAATGTTTGAGCCGGTTGCCAAGCAAAGAGGAAGGTTTTGATTTACCATTGCGTCTTTTGAGCAGCTTGTCGCAATTAGTGATGTCAGGAGGGAAAGAAACAAATATGAAGCATTTCTTCAAAGGGCAAGCATATTCTTCCCATGAGTTCATTCTTTCCTCGGGTTTCTCAAGGATGTCTTTTCTGGAAAGGGGCAAAAGTGCAATTTAGCCCTGTTATTTTCTTTCAGATTAGCTTATGCATGCTATATACTAGTTCCTACTTTTTGCAAAAGGGAACAAGATTCTGAGTTCACCAAATGTTTGGGTTACCGAGGAAAACAGTGAGATAAACTTGTGGTTTTACATGCATCATCCTACTCTAATTCTGAACAATATTTTATTTATTGGACAAGATGGATAGTCAAAAAGGAAGCTAGTGACACTATTAGGGTGTGCCTCACAGCCCTGCTGCAGTAAGTCTGTTTCATTGGTGAAATAGCACGACAGCTTTGTTTAACGCACTGCTTACATTTCATTTGCCTGCAGTATTTTAGATAATAATTCATGGTGCTCTAGTTTGTGTGCCCTGGCTGTGCTCTTCATGGTCTAAGCTAGCAATGCCAAGTTTCCCCACTCTCCTCCTGGCTGTAGGTATCCCACGCAGAAGCCATCTGTCTCTCCTCCCCTAATGGCAAGGGTGGAGACCACTTTAAGCACTTCCCCTCTTTCTCCCTCCTTCCCGCCTCACTCCCAAACGCTTACTGTAAAACAAACAAAACATAGCATGGTAGGAGTCCAGTTTCTTTGTATGCTTTGACAGGCCCGAAAACTGACACAGTGAGACAGACAAACTACCTACGGTAGCAGTTGGAGTATCATGTCAGGTAGCTACAGTATGTAGAGTATGTTTGGGAGAAGCCTGGCCTGAGACACGTGTCTGCCTGAATCAACACAATGTCACGCATGCCAAGCACGCCAATTTACTGCTGTGCAGAAAATCAGTGTTGGACGAGGATGTTTATCTGTGTGCCATTTAGAGTCATCCACTATAAGCTATTCCTGTACAATCTATAGCCTGTTTGTTTATTTATTTATTTTAAATCCCATAGTCTACCTTTAGTCAGGGGGTCATGGTATCGATATACTAAGTAGTCTAGTAAAATATCTCTGTTGGGCTAGTAAGGGGACAGCAAGCAGCTGTCGTGTCAGCTCAGATGACTGTGGAGTGGAGAATGCATAACCTACACTGCTCTGACCCCGATTCTCCCCCACACCACTGCACCCAGAGGACTCTGACAGACGCAACGCAAACACAGGGCAACACATGCACAGCACAGCACATTATAGCAGTGTTTTTTTAGACCAGGTCATGAATCAAAGGTACAATAAAAAAATGTAAGCAGATGCCTAAATTATTATGAAGAAATCGAGTACCCTAATACCGTATCCAAAGTTACTGGCTATGTGAAGTTGACCAAGGTTTTTCAATGCACTGACACATAAGGCAGGCAAAATAAAAATGAAAGGAATACCTAGCACTACAGCACACCATGAAGCCACAATGCAACATCTAGAATTCACATGTATTCAAACAAAATGCCTGACTCATGCACACACGATCACACACTTATTCCTTATTTTGGAAGCCAAAAACAGTTGGTGTGTGTGTGTGTGTCTGTGTTTGTGTGATCACTGAAATTACAGGGGACATAATGGAGCACGGGGAGCCTCAGCCTCCTTGGCTATATTCCCCACTAACCAAGATAGCATTGCTGTGGCTTACCACTCATATTCATGCCAAAGACCCAAAATACCAGCCGGTGGGCCACTTTTTTAAGCTTTACTCCATGCACATCCGAGACTAGGTACTAAGTCAAAATTTATGTCTCCTAAATATAGCTTACTCCAACTGAAACTATGTCAAGAAAACCGAGACAAACTCATTGAATATTTTGAATGGAATTTACTTCTTACATATTAATTTTAAAGCATTTTCAGTAGTTTTAATGCAGATCCCCCAACACATTTTGGTCTTGACCAATGTTGTAAAAGCTCACATAACCTCTTTTTAAAATGGTTAAATATATGTATGTATATATGCTGGTATCGACGACTTGTTTGTATTATTATGCTCACAGAAAAACAGACCAAGTCTGGGATAGATTTTTTTTCCATCTAGGGTTTTAGCTATAACATGTAATTAAGGATTTATTTCAGGTTAGCTTTAAAATTTATTTTCCAAAATATTCATTCTTTCTGAGACGAGTGTTTTTGTTTTTGCTAACAGACATGGTGTAGTATCAATCTTGTGATATGCAGAATACTGTCCATGCAACTTGCATATTAAGTGATGCTATAGTAGGCCTATAATGTCACCGTGTCAGTGGGGCAGTCCCTCTAGCGCCACCAGCATGCCCAGCGGGGCATATTTGTGTGAAGGAACGCACTTGTTGAACTAAAATTGCTATAAGTACAGCTTACCAAACTTTTGAAGTGTGTTTTGGATTTGATTCTGGACATGTATCTTTACATGTCTAGTCAATTGTGTGTTGACAGAAATGACAAAATAGTTGTTGCCCCAGTTCATGAAAATACTGTATTAGGAATTTAGCTGTTAGCGCTGTGTTTCTAAGCCTTTTAGAAGTTGTTGGCTCATCATCAGGTGTCTCTTCCTTATGTGTTTGAGACGGTGTTAACAGTGTGTTTCACAGGCTGCTGGTCTCATGCAAAGGAAGACACAAAAGTGCAACAGGATTTCTGCCAAGAAGAGAAACGGATGGTCTATGGACAAACCTCATCTGTTCAAATTGCTTGGCTACATGTTTGAATTTTATCATTTATCTTGCACCTTTATGTGTTGATATATGAAATCAGTTTTTATGTCCTCATTTTGTGATTCCGTATGTATTTTCCGCCCTACAGAAATCATTTCTTACCATGAAGTTAGTGACATCTGGCAACCTAAATAAATTGGCGATGAGGTGTCATACAAATGAACATGTTTGCAAATTTCCTCAGCTTTTCTCTCTTCAACCAGCTCCATTTTGTTTTCACTGAGAGTGGAAACCAACAGGAAACATGGGAGGAAATACAAAGCTTCCAAATGAACCAGTTACAGTTCTTGCGGTCTTGCGTCACAGTTGCATTTTTGGAGAGGTGCACGTAAACAGCAGCCTCTTTGGACTATGTCTGCATTGCAGACATGTACAGCATAATTATGGCAGCTTTTTGATGTTGAACCATAAATTAACCTCAAGAACCAGGAAGTCATTGACATTCATATGCCAGGTACAGCTTGAATTGCTGTGACTGCTTAAGCCGTCATTCTCACAAATGCATCCAGTGGATTCGTTTTCTACACCTCAACTGAATTACTGCATCTAAAAAGTCATTACTTTTCAAAACCAAGTTTACATGTTGCGCTGGTTTAAAATAACTCCATCATGCTCAAATAAACCTGTGGTGGGCCCATAAAGAGATGGAATTTGTGTTTTATCTCGTTCCAGATTTTTCTTTCTTTCCTGCTTAAAAGGTGCTCTGACAATTAGCGAGAGGGACAGACAGAGTGTCCTGTGGTGAATGTGTGTTGCTTATTAAGGGAGGAAGTGGATCACAGAGTAGCTCAGACAAAGCGTGGCCCTTTTTTATCGCAACAAAACAGCTGAAACTGGTAACAGCTGTTTATAGTTACTTGTAACCATGGGAGGACTACTAGTTTAAATGATCATGTAAAAAATGAGAGGAATGTACTGCAGCTACTGCTAACAGAAGGCTAATCAAGATAAGTCTGATTTTTAACCTGAACCTCACCCCTACTTTAAAATTGGGGTCACTATTTTTAGAACCGCAAGAGATGGTAGTAAGAAATAGCTCTAACCTCTGTTGTCGTGTGCTCCTTTCAATAATGTTTTGGATGGTACATTAAGGGAGCACTCTCATAACCCTTCAGATCTTGTACATATTTTTAAGGAGCATGTAAACAATATGCACAGCAAATGGCACCATGTCCTGCAGTTGGGATTCTCAATATTAAAAGGTCTAAAATACAATATATTTACAATATATTGTACAATACAATATATTATATACTTATATACTTAAGCTCTTAAGCTGTGCTCCAATTTCTTCAGACAAATGCATTGTTATCCACTTGTTTCTGCTTGTTTCTTGTTAGATAAACATGAAAATATGTCGGAAATGGCCTGTCTTCTCCTGTTAGGCTCATTTTACTCTGAAAAATCTATCTTTCACCAGAATTTAAACTTGTGTAGGCCTCCTATGTTTGTTCTTGAGTGGTTTAATATAAATTTTCATATGCAAACACGTTTCTACCAAAGCTGCAACACTGAGATCCAAAACTGTAGTCTGTGATGTTATGACTTTTTCCTTTCCAGATTAATTTTAGATCAAGCTTAGTGGTTTCACACATACCATGTGTGATACTAACTTCTGTCCTCTTTCCTCAGCAGGTGTGAGCAGTAACCAGGTGGTTGTTCCTGAGAAAGTGAATGCAGTCCTAGGGAAGAACATCACACTGGGCTGCAGAATAGACGTGGGCTCCAACCTCAGCCTCACACAGAGCTCCTGGGAGCGTCGCCTGCCCTCAGGCACCATCACCTTAGCAGTGTACAACCCCCAGTTTGGAATATCCGTCGCCCGAGAGTATGTCAAGCGCGTCTCCTTCGTTTCTCCCTCGACACACGATGCCACCATTACTCTTATGGGAGTTGGCTTTGCAGACATCGGGTCCTATACCTGCAAAGTGGCTACTTTTCCTCTGGGCAACACACAAGCATCGACCACCGTTAATGTATTAGGTAAAGTAGACCTGTGCAACTTACATCTTCATTGTCTGAGTGCATCTCCATGCCCACCTTTCAGTCTTACTCTCACTGGGTAACAATTGGAGAACATTGTTGGCTGAGATTAAGCAAAGCTCAGGTCACCACTAAGTGTTTACCCCAGAGGGATAAATTACTCTCTGAAGCAGCCTAGCTTTTAAATTACTGCCTGAACAAAGGCCGTGCACATTTAAATCCCTGCAAGAATCCACAGCGGTGTAGAAACTGCTGCGGATGTGGTTCCACTCGCCTCACTCATCTCAGTGTCCTTCACGCAGAAAAATGACTACTTCAGCCAGGAAGAGATGAACTACAGGATGTTTAGCAAAATTAATGTAAATCTCCCATAGCTACTTCTTATTGTTTAAGTGAGCCCTCTTGAATAATGGGAGGTCATTTCAGATTCCCACCTAAATATTCATGGAATTAACCTCTGCCACAGTGTGAACTTATATACTATTTAGATACAGAGTCTTAAAGCTACACTGTGCAAATGTTTTTGCTAGTGCCACCCTCCTGTTCCTCATTTGTGCCCAGTTCACGCCCGAACTCTTGTCACTAATCTTGATGTATAGCTATCTACTTTGAAAGGGCATTTAGCTTCAGACTAAGGTTATCAGTTTCTGTAAAGCATCTGCAGGTGTTGAAAAAGTGGATGGCAGGCAATCTAAAGTTAAAAAAAGAAAAAGAAAAGAAACCACCAATGTTAACCTGTGTTTCAGAACAGGTGTTGTCTGCTCCACATTTAGCTTTGCTGTGCTTTTATTTCTTCCTCCTTTCTACTGTTGTTGTTATGACTTGTATGGGCTGTGGCCACTAGCTTCATCTTGAGAGCCACAACCCAGCTCACCGCTAGCTGTGCTCATATGACACACCCACAGCAAATGGTACACACCCCAAAACCCTAACCCTGAACATCTCAGGGTAGGTTTTGCTGAGCACTAATACTCTTTCATCAGTGCCCTGCTTCACACTCAACAGTTACAGACATTAACATCTGGGAGCTGCAGTACAACCAGTGTGACCTGGTCTGACACTGTTGGCCACCGGGGCAGCTGGGAATAAAGTGCCTTGCTTGAGAGCACTACAGCTGTGGGTACTCAGGGAGGCACATGTTCATACCCTGCACCCAGATTTTTCCTGCTGGTTTTAAGGATCGAACCGGCAACCTTCTACTCACAAGCCCCCTTTACTAACCTTTAGTTCACATTTGCCTTTCTGAACATAATCATGCAAAGCCAATTTCATGCAACTGCATCGCTTTAGGCATGCACACATGATGTCACAGACAGATAATGAATACCCTGTTTATTTTTTAATTTATTGTGAAAATGTTGCATATTGCAGCTATAATCTAAAAACAACTGTACTCATGCTCACCTTTTCTTTGCTTTGTCATAAATTGATTGCATAATACACAATGTATGCACTCACATTTAGTATATAACATACATACATTGCATACATACATTATTACATAAAGTGGACACAAACTTGTGTTTGAGGCACTTGAACATTGAAGATTATCTGTGGTCAGTGTGTTTCAAGCCCTAAATGGCTGGTTGGATTGCACCCGGGCAGTGCTGAGAGTTGGAGATTGCGCTGCAGGCAGTAGTTTCTTGTCTCCCTCCAGAGACTGAAGAAGGCTCTGATGACTAATGAGTGGTACATTAAGTGCTGCTGTGACAGCCACAGTGTCTGGGACCTCACAGAGTTCAATTACACATTACTCTCCACTCTGAGCAGCTTCACAGGCATGTTTCTTTGGCTCACACAAACACACACAAGTACACCCATACACAAATGCATGCTTATGCCTACTTTACAAATTCTCATGTAATTAGGTGTGATTATGTTGGAAATATATAGGTTCTTCGCTGTTTGCTACACGGCAGTTGGGAATTGGGTTACTGTGTAGGGTATTTTCTTACACAATACATTACAATTATGAAGACCTAACCTCAGCAGTTTTAGCTCTTATAACAGTGGCTTGTTCGTTTCTGCCTTGTTTTGGGTCAATATGCCTTGTCCCTTGAGTCGGTTTTGATTATAAGGATGTTTTTTTAGGGCAGCTGTGCAGTAAATACTCCATTTCATAACAAAATGCAGCCATCTTGATCAGACAATTTCCAAACTAATCTAAAAGACATTATACACATGTAAGTGCTGGTTGTTTTCACTTGTTTTGCATCCAGTCCATATACACCTAACAGCCTACACTATCAAAAAACACTGCTTTGAAATTTGTGTACACTGTACACTGTGGTCATTCACAGAAACCACTCAAATCCAGCAGATATTTCACAATCCAGATATTTACAAATTCACAAGTAAGAGTTTAAATAAATTGAATTGAACATGCCAGATTTGTTAAACAATTTGTTAAACAATGTTCCCTTCTACTTGACAGGGTGATCATCTGATTGCTGATCTGCCCCTACTACACACTCCAACTTGTGTGCATGGCAGGCTTTGTCCCAGATTTCAGCTAGCAGTCTTAGTGTCCAGAGTTGCCCGTCTTTTCCAAACTATTTTAATAATGTGATCATGCGATCTAATCATCCACTAAAGTGATGTATTTAGGCAGCAGTACCCCCTCACTGCTTGTCAGTGCCTGACAGCTGTTGAGTTGTCCCTCCTCTCTGCTTGTATTGAATGATCCTTGCTTGACCAATCCTACACTTGTTAAGATGTATAAACATTGCCACTTTAATGGCTAATCTCCACATGGAAAAAGCAAAAGTTACACAATTGAGCTAACAGAATAGTTTTTGGGTAACAGGTGTGGAATGCATTCAGTTTGAGCAATACTAATTAAACATTTTGGCAATTATTCATAATATACTGAGACAACTAACCCACCTCAGCATAGCAGTATTAGAGTGGGTCTGTTCTTCGTGACAATACATTGGTAAATAATGTGGTTATTCTGTTTATTCCCAGACTGTAACAACTTCAACTAGACCAACAGTTAATGCTGCACGCCTAGCTCGGTGCCTTGGGACTGTAAAGCATCTGTGCCTGTTAAATTTGATTGCAGATGTCATTTTTAAACAAGATCGTCAGCAAGTCATGACACTGAAGTCAGTTGCATGACTTTTGGGAAGCATTTACTGGTTTTCTTCAATAAATTACATTTTTTTCTAATTTCGAGATTGTACCCAGCAGATCAAGACCTATTAAGCAATTTTGTGGTTTTGACGAGCTGATTAGAGGAATGTTCATTGCTATGAGATGCAGTAAACAGAGTAGTGTGAGAACTGAAGCGTCTTTTTCAGATGTGTTGCTGTAGTATTGATTCTCATTTTGGAAGCTTATTAACTAGCTAAACATAGTGTTATTTTACTTGTCACTCTTGGCACTTTGCTTTGAGTTGTACTGACCAAATGATACTTTGTTCTGCTAGGTTACTTTCACCTCATGTCCTCTAATTGAATTGCTTTGTAAAGTACATTTTCAGATTATTAGGCAGGGAAACCTGTGAACCTGTCTAAGCTTTGAGAATGCACTGCGCCCCTATGTAGTAAGATGTGACTTCAGCTCACCCTCTCTCTCACCCATGTTTTCGTTGTCCTGCTTGCTACTGGGTTCATTCAGAAAGCCAAAGCATTTTAGGGCGAGCCAAGCACTTCTAGAGGAATTGTGCTATGTTGGCCAAAAGTTTCCACCAGTAAACAGTAGGAAGGAACCTGAGGAGGAAAATAATACGGATTGTGAAAGAATAAGAATGACCTTTTTGTTTTGAGCTGCTGACAAGTCAGTGGGAAAATAACTGCACAACAATTGACTTTCTTAAAAACTAAAAGGAAATCAAGGAAGCTGTGTTGACGTAGATTATATTAATGAGTGACTACTGCTGCATATGCTTCCACTAAGCTTCATGCATGAGCTATATCATCCAGCCATAAACTGCATTGTTTTGCTTATTCATGTGACCAATAGCATCATTATTTTGCTGAGTCACAAAATTGAAAAATCAGCACTACAGAGAGAGAGAGAGAGCAAGTATTGTATTATTGTTGAGAAATTTTGCATAATTTCATGCATTAACTGCTTTGAAAGATAAAATGTTCAATTTGTAGATTTTGTCTGCTGATGCACCCCAGGATAACGTTGCCCAGCCATACTGTATCACTACTGCAGATTCAGTTAAATCCCATCTTGATAGGGTTTCCCCACTCCTTGCATTTGACGTCAGCGCTCAATGTGCATATGTGGAACAGAGTGTAGGTGGGTGGGAAAAGGCCAATGCAGCCAGTTTGCTGTCTGACAGGAAATCGTTACCCTTTCCACTCAAGCCTTTCCACCCATCCAAAGCCCCCCCACCTCCCTGACAGCTCCCCCAAATTAACACAGGCCTCTGATTTGGTTATTCTATAGGTCCAGCTGGTTTGCCTGCTTACATAGAGCAGCTACTGTTCATAGTCAGAGGGCTGTAAGGAAGGGCAGAGAGAAGTGAGTGAAGAATGTGAGGCGGATGGCTGAGAACAGCGGCCCCGCCCCTGTGCTGGATACAGGAGACACCAAGTTATTTTTGGAAAAAGGGGGTGCCAGAGGTTATTTGGATTTGTTATTGTACCACCCGCTTGGCTTGTGAGGAGGGGGTTGGCAGATGTCTTGAGGTGACAGCCTTGTCTCGGGGATTAGGCTGATGTGTGCCCCCACGCGCTGCCCCCAATACTGTCACTATTACAGTAAGTGGAACAGCTGTTAGTGCTCTTGTCAGAGAGGGAGAGGACGAGGGGGGGGGGGG
>OMLF01003911.1:81936-93703 GCA_900302615.1 Holocentrus rufus | reverse complement strand
GGGGGGGGGGGGTACATGCAATGACAGGGGAGAACAAATGCACATGGAAAAGGGGGAAATACCAGGGAAGGCCTGGGGAATTAATGATGGAAAGATAGCTTGGACCTGCTGCCTAATGTAACCTCTGTACCCAGTGTTTGCTTTGGTGCTTCTCTATTTTAGCTTCCCCACTCCCTTTTCCTTTCCCCTTGGACTGCTTTTGTCTTTGCTCCCATGTCCTGTACAACAGTGTCATTTCAGACAGGTTCTGATTTCATAAGAGGGCCCTATGTTTTTTCAGTCCGTGCAGCAGAAGTAAAACTCTTGCTTTTCTGTTTTTGTGCAACAGGTAGAGGGGCTGTGTTAAATTGGTCACTTCCGTCTTACATGGATCTGTTTTGCCTCCCTATTCAGAATATCTGTGTTACGTCTAAACCTCCAGTTATTCTGTCTTTTCTCAGGAAGAGAGAAACATTATCCCGGATCTAAAACACTGAATAGCGCACAGTAACTTAACTCCTCAGTTCCCGACACCACACAGTCAAACACAGACACAGCACAGTTTATCAGTGATGCTGCGGTATTGAATTGTCTCCCCAAAGACCTATGCACATTTTAAGCATTGTTGGCTTATTTTATTGTTGAATAATATAATGTTATGGTTAAAGAAGAAAAGAAATGCAATAATAATACAGTACATGTTTATAAATAGTTGCTTTGCCCGATCCATACTGTTGCAGCAATCGATGCTGCTCATCAGTATTATGCTTTCACAAACATATTGCATCTTTGACATATGGGGCACAATAATGAAGACAGCTAAGTCCCCGCTGAGATGCTTATATACGATCGAATAGCTTGGCTCATCAATTTTTAATACATATCTGTAAAATGGAAGAAATCAGTCTACTCCTTCTGGCAGCAAAGTGTGCTGAGGCCAATTCTTTCTGTCCATATTCTTGTCGTTGTTTTATAATGGGCATTATTTATTCATATTCATATACAAAGAGATCAATATTCATTTAGTAATCTGTTCTCGACTGTCATTCCTCTCTCAATACCCTCTCTTCTCCCCTCCCCCTTCCTCGCTCTCTCTTCTCCTCTTCACGCTCCTTTACCATAGTGGAGCCCAAGGTCTATGTATCTGCGGGCCCCACCGCTCTGCTGGACGGTGCGAATGAGTCCCTGGTGGCCACCTGCATAGCGGAGCGTGGCCGCCCTGCCGCTGTAGTTTCCTGGGAGACGGCGCTGTACGGGCGCCCGGAGGTGCAGACGCAGGATGAGCCCAACGGCACCACCACCACCCACGTGCGCTACATGTGGCAGCCCCAGAGCCACGCCCAGGGACAGACCCTCACCTGTGTGGTGCGTCACCCGGCCCTGCAAACAGAGTTCCGCATACCCTACACACTAAACGTACAATGTGAGTGTTGAATCATCAGAGAATACCTGATTCTCATGGTTTCTATTCTTATGCCTCACCTACCGCCACTTTCAAAACATCTAGTCTACTATAGATTACTTTCTGTATCTATTTTTTGTGCATATCCTGTTGGTTTTGCTGTAGTCATTGTCTGGTTCTTGCTCAACTCCACTGAAAGAGGATGTACGAGGACTGCACAGTTAACTTGTGTACAATCATACTTACCATTTTACACGATTAATAATGCCAGAATATTGGCATAATTACAATTCTGAAACTTTTTTTTTTTTTTAGACTTCCCACTGTCCTTGGAAATTAGTACTGATATCATAGCGAATTCATTTTATTCCTGAAACTGAGACAAATAATCACCACAATATAAAGGATTACTGTTTTAGTCATAATTCTGCAGCCCTAAGAAATACAGTATATTGTATATATATTAACCCATGTTGATAGCATGATTTATGGATGCTCTGCTCCCTACCTTTCCTCCTTCGCCCATAAAAGGGCCATTTAAGACTCATCTTAATGTTATAATCATTGATGCATACTTCCTTGGCGAGCTGTACTGGGGGATAGTCTCTGTTTGGACTAAGTGAGTGCAGGCTAATGAAGGTATTTTATGAAATATTGATCAGGCCACAGCAGCAGCAGCAGCAGTAGCAGGAGGGTTAGTGGGGGTTAGCTGATGGAGACGCAGAAAAACCAAGGTTAATACAGGAAGAAAGAGGTTTAGAGCTCAATAAATCATGTCAAATGCAGAGGCAGGGCATTTTAAGTGCAAAAGAAGCACAATTTCAACGTTGAACTGTGTGGAAAAAGGTCATTCGTCGCAATGAGTGAGGTATCTTCCTCAGTGCAATAATGAGTTCACTGGTCATCTGTTCTCCAGAGAAATCAAACGAAAAACTGAATATGAGTCATTGTTTGCCATGTTTTATTACAGTGGCATCTGTTGGGGATCATTTAGGCTTCGTCCTGCTTCACTTTGTTTATATCTTGGTGAGCAGTAGAGTTTATTATTAGCTGCAGTGCATCTCCTTTCTGAGTTGCTCTGTCATTTTGTAGCTTTCCACCAACCCAGGGTCATTTGTTAGCTCTCTTGGCTTGTTTTCACCAGCAGAGTCTGTACTTCTTTTTGTTTTTGTCATCACTATTGAGCTTATAACGCTTGCTTTGTTCCTCATGGAGGAGCTCATTTGTCATTCTACCTCGGGTCACAATGACTGATTATGAAGTCCATTTTTTTCCCTTCTCTTTTTCCTCTTAAAATTAATCTACCTTTCCATTAGATAGGCTATTCATGGGCCAAGCATTGTTACTTTTTGTAAATTAAGAAAACTCCCTTTCCAATAGAGTAGTCTTTGACAAAGAAGTGTACTGTTGTGGGAGGTGAAACAATCACAGAGCCACAAGAAAAAAATATATGATGCAAATGGAATTTCTTTTTAGTAGGTCCTTCTAATTTTTACCACCACAACTCTTGCCTTCACAGTTGCACCGGTTGTATCAATAATAGGAAATGACAAAAACTGGTATGTGGGACAAGAAAACGTAAAGCTCGACTGTGGTGCCAAAGCCAATCCACCTGCACATCACTTCACCTGGATCAGGTCAGTATCCCCAAGATTAAGTTCTTCCTACCAGCATCTCTCTGATTAAAAATAAAAACAATAAAACACGCATGAGGCTTTTTGAGAGGTTTTTGTCCTTGGACAAAAACCTGTGTTAAAGTTCTGTCCTGCACATGTAGCAATTACAAGTTATAATCCAAACCTACTGACTCCTGAAATGAACCATAGACTACAGAGTAAGTAACCATGAACAAGCAAATGTCTCACCTGACTTGTAATAAAAAAGAATTATATTTTCAAAAGACTGACGTCCTTGGATCATGTGAGCCTCTCACTCTGCCACTAACCATTGCTGACTCCACTTTGGCCTGCAGATAAATTCCCCAGTCTGTTGTTTTATGATACATATATAATCTGCACATCATATTCACAGGCTGTCACTACATTCTGTTAAAATCACTGAGCTATACAAACATACTGATGCATTTCAGTATTTCACTTCAAACTTAAGTATCCAAAACACTGCTCCTGATTACAGAACCAGTACGATAACATTAGTTTCATAAAATATTGTGCTGTGTCATGTCTTGTCAAATCCTGACATCATTGTTATAACTCACAGCTCAGCAAATGACAGGCATTTTAATTGGCAGTCAGTAAGCAAAGTTCATTATATAATAAAGTAGTGATGGTAGTCAAATTAGGAGTCAGTATGGCATCATCATACAGGCACATAACTGCAAGTCATGGATACGATTCATTATGCTAATTTCTGGTAAATGAAATTACATTTTGCAGGGAAACATACTGTCAGAAGTAAATAGCTTATACCTTTAAAGGCTTTGTATATGGGTCTGTACAAGACATACACTGAAACCTTAATGCAATGTTTCATTTTTGTTCAGGATGGATGGCCCGATGCCTGAGGGTATTGAGATAGCAAACAATACCTTTGTTTTCACTCGACCTTTGGAGCGCAATGACTCTGGAGTATACAGGTGTGAAGTGATGAATGACATTGGTCTGCGCAGTCAAGATGTACATTTTTGGATACAAGGTATGTTTGGATAAACCGGTTTGTATAATTTTATGTCTATTTATTGATTGGTTGCATGCTTTTGCTGACGTACATTTGATTAACAACGAGTTAAAGAGAAATCTCGATTTGTTTGATGTTCACCATGTCTCTCTGATGTAACGTTACCCTCTCGGTAAGCTCACCCTCAGTTAAACACTTCAAGCAGAGTTAAGCCTCCATATACGTGTCCCTGCCCAGATCTACTTTCACACATTCCTGGCAACAGAGGAGCAGAGAGCACAGACACACAGTATCAATACCAAACGATTCCACTGTTGTGGTTTTGGCAACATTAGATTTCTCAGATAGTGAAGAGAGTTTTCCCCTGCTGGTTTAGAGCACACTCAGCAGAGTATGTACCACTGTCACATTTTTTCTTTGTTTTCTTCAAGGTCAGGTTTCAGGGTTGGATACAATGAATTGTGTTCACAGATTTGCAGTACACAAACAAAAGTATTTGCTTACTAAAGTATATGATCATTGAGTAGTTGTGTACTCATGAGAGATGAGATCAGTTTAGCTCTTTGTCTTTTTTAAAATTAATTATCAGAGGATTTCCCCACTTTTTACAAATAACATTATCTCATGTTGGCTTTACACAGCATACTGGGCTTTCATGACAGGAATTCGGGTCAGAAAACACACAGGTTACTGAGCTCTGTCTGTTTCCTCTGTCTTTCCATGGTTTGCGACATGACTTCATTATTCTAAAGTTAGGCGTGGATCCTGAGAACTCTGCATCCCTTTTATTTTCATTTTCCTCTTTTCCTTTTTAATCCATTTCCAAACAAAACGACTGCTGCTTTTATACGCATACTCCCCCAGCACACAATCCCTTTCGTTTCTCACTGTTGAGAGCAAAGAGCTGGAGGAGCCCCAAAAAGGCTGTCAGGCTCCATCTGTTTATAGGCCTAGTTTGGAGTCCTGCTCCAAACTAAGGCATAGCTGACATCCTGTCCAGGAAGGACTTGCACTGAGCAATTATCTGGCTTCTCTTGTCCAATATGACGACTTGGGCATGCTGCCTCTCACTCCCCCCCGCCCCCTGTGGAGATGGCCAGGTTGTGCCTACAGCCTGTGCAGCTATACCCCCTCCCCCTCCATCATGTAGCTGTTTCACATTCCCAGTTGTCTCTATAGCTCTGTGGCTTTGACTGCTGTTTTCTCGGTTGATCAGCTACATGGTTGCAGATGCTCATCCACTACACAAGTTTGCAGTGCCCCCCTCCAGCATGGGGCGAGGCTTAAGGCTGGGTGTACAGGGGGTAGATATCGGCTGACAAAAGAGGCAACTGTCAGTTTATCAGTTCACTGACCTTGATCTGTCTCCATCTGTCTCCTCTCCCTTTCTACTTTACCGCTGATCCTTCAAGCACACCTGTGGTATATAATTGAAGCCAATTAGATTCTCCCTCTGTAAGGCACATTATAGAAAGTCATTAAAACTAGGCAGGGATTCTGGTGTGCTCTGTGTATGCAAACCTTTAAGTGCAAGTCATACTGCTTTGTAGTCAGGCCTTTGATGTGCCTTTCCAGCGATAGACTGCTGGTGTCAGGCTGCTTTTTGTCCCAGAGACTGGAGGTCAATATGGAGACACTCATCCTGACCTTGAGCTCTGCAAAGCTCTTTTCTCTGGCTCTGGGTGCCATCACAACTCCTGGCCACAGGAGGACAAATCAAATGCAGGAACCTCACATCGATCACAAAGTGTTTCATCTTCTCACATGACTTCCCCACAGCAGGGTGAAAAAGAAAGGGGGAGAACTAATCACACTTACTCAGACGTTCATGAGTGCATGCTCTGCCTCTCTCTCCCTCCCTCCCTTTCTCATACACACACACACACACACAATGACATTTAGCACTTAACCTTTTTCTGCCCCTCTCATATCCCCCTTTTCGCTCTACAGCACAGCTTTCAACAGACTCTTCAGTCTCAGGCCAGGCATGTTTCTGCCTTACGAGTACACCATGTTGTTAGAAATGAAAATTCCATTTACATTTGGTTTGTGGATAGGCATGGAACATAAATTGCAGCCTTTCTCCTCAGGATTCTTTCACTGTTTATTTTTGTGACTCCTACTCCCATCTGCCATCCTTCCTCTACTCAATCTCATCACATGTTCACTCTGCAGACCCTCCCCCCACCACGGTTGCCCCCACCACCACTGCAGCGCTCTTCCAGGACACCTCTGGCACCAGCACTGCCCTGGACCAGCGCACATCCCATTTCACCTCCCCAACCCTGGCCTCCTTGCCTGAGAGCAGCCTGGGCACCATAGTTGGCGGGGCAGTAGGTGGAGTTCTGTTCCTGCTCCTCCTGCTGATTCTGGGCGGGGCCTGTTTCATGCGCCAACGCAGAACCTTCAGGGGAGACTACTACACCAAGCAGTACCTGGGGCCTTCCGACATGCAGAAGGAGTCCCAGCTGGATGTGCTGCAGCCCCACGAGCTGCAGGAGGTGTACGGGGACAAGGGCAGCAAGGGCAGCCAGGAGCTGAAACCCAAGTCAGGAGGAGACATCATTTACCCCGATTACAGCACGGAACGCAAAGATAGGGAAGACTGGGTCGACCGGGGCGACGTCCACAGGGGCCTCAAGGAGGGCAGCTACTATCCTGAGCACTACAACAACACCCATAACATGCACCCTTGCGGGCCTCCTGTGCACAGTCCCATAGTGAACAACGGCTCCCCCTACCTCCCGGAAGACTGCTATGACAATGGCACAGACAGCGACTATGTGTCCCACATGGATGGATCTGTGATTTCACGCAGGGAGTGGTATGTTTGAAGGGGGCAGGAAAAAGGACCTTTGCAGTAATTGACTGAGAATAATTTAACAACTTTCCGATACAAATGTCATTAAAAGTTATATCAGTTCAGCGAAAGGATGAATTCAGTTTTCTAGCTCAGTTTTGCAATGAGCTTGTGAAGGTTATTGCTCTGCCTTGATTGTAACCACTTACCTTAAAGACTTGTACATGGACAGTGTTACAATTTGTAGCATTTCAAGGAGCTACAAGTAAGCTGGAATAGCCTCACTGATATTATCATCTTTAAGCTTAAGAGGCTTCGGCATACCATTACGTTTCAAGGGATGTGAATGAGTTTTTCCTTTCTGCTTGTATATGTATGCACCTGTGATCGACACAGGTCATAGGCCAGGCTTTCAGGCCCTTGTTAGTGAAGTCTTTATATTCCTGACTGAGCGCTGCACCCACATGTTGCATTATCATAAAACCCCTAAAATTCTATGGCATTTTGAAAATGGACACTTGATTGCTTACCTGTGTGCAAATGACCTTTTCATAAAGGGGAAATTTTCATCATGGCTGCAAAGAGCATATAAAATACAATTATTGCATGGATTTTGTAAAACAAAATGTATCATAAATGAAAGGGAAAGTTATTGAATCACATGAATAAAAGGGAGAATTTCACAGGCATTCTATGTAGGGAAAAGTAACCTGACTGACGCAAGTACATTTACAGGAAATGCACTGCCCCTTGGAAACCTCCTCCGCTTAAGTGATCTTTCAGTTGACTCCTAAAACGTCAGTATCATTTAAATATTTATGCCAGCTTTTGCAGAGTATCATCTTTCAGTAATGTCTCTTATCACCAAACAGTGAAGATTACTACATAATAAAGAGATAAACTACATAACAAAGAGAGAAGTCACTCTCTGTGGCAGTATTTTTACTTACGTCTACAGTTTTTATTTGCAGCTGCAAATATATCTGCAAAATTCATAAAACTATAGATGGTTATATGAGCTGAATACAGAAGGGTTGTTTTGTGGTCTAGTAGAATTGGAAGTGTGAGGTTGCAGGCCATTCCGAGTCAGAACATGCAGTTGGTTGATTTGCTCTTTTGAAATCCAACCACAGTCTTCCAGTGAAAGACGTTAACACCTGTATTATCGTTATATTTGCCAAAAAAACATCACACCAAGCCAACCAGGCCTTGTGCATACACACTCAAACTGAGCAGAATTGATGTCTTCACCATTCTCTGCCTTTGTATTACCTATTATGTTTCAACTTTGCAGAATTTACTTTTTTTTATTTTAAAGTTAGGGTTAAAGCAATGTTTCATACTGGTATAGCATTTCTGTAAAACTTAACCAGATGCGACTGTCAAAGCTGTCATCATCTGACATTTTGCGGCCCTTTGAATCGATCGTGCACCACCAACTTTCTCAGTGCTCCCACGCCACACTCTTTATTAATTATTGTTCGCGAGGACAAATGCTTGTTGAAAAAGTGTTCCCAGAACACAGTAAAGGAGCAATTGTGGTCTTTCAGCTGTAGTTGGTATAAGTGTTATAAGTATCATTATGTGACTACCTCACAACACAGCTGGAAACCGAGTTGGCAGTTGACATCACTACTGATTACAGGGCCAGCTAATGTTGGGGCTTGGCTCCTCAGCAACTCCTGTGAGGATCTACAGTGATCATGGAAAACTAGAAATGTTATACCCAAGTGAAAGATTGCTTTAAGAACCATTTAGTTCTGTCTGTTTTAATGGCTCCTCCAGGGAATGTATTTTTTTTCCTTCTACTAACAACAAGCGCCATGACATTAAGTTGAAACAAAAGAGTTGACATCACCAGTGATCTCATCTCTCATTGCTTGATTTGACCTCACACTTCCTGCTCAGCCTGTAGCTGTATTTTTTTTTCTTGAGGAATGATACAAGGATCAAAGTGGCCTCTGCAAAGCCTCACCATGAAAGGGAAAATATCCTTTCTGGAAAGACCCCCTTTTAGTCAATCAGGGTGTTTGCTGCTAGAGGAGAGAACCATATATGTCTCTTACAGGGAAATCTGGATGGGAGGGTCGCTTATAGTTTGAGGTTTCTTTCTTTATTATCGGGGTTTTATAGATTGTGGGCACACTTTTTCATTTGAACTGCCTTATTTTTTTTTTTCCTTCTCCACCCTCATTTGCCCTTAAAGCCCTGCCAGGGCTTTAGCTGAAGGTTTGGATGTCTGAGAATAAACTACTTTAATCTCTCACTCTCATATTCACACACACACACACACACACATACACACACATGGCACACATTCTCTACACTCCAGCCACTCCAGCTCACATTCAAACACTAGTCCTCACCTCCAACCTCTCGCTTTTTAATTAACTTTTTTTTTTCCCCCTTCTTGGTGCACTTGGAAGTGTGCCATCTCGGTAATATTTAGCACATCAGTGTCTGCATACACAGGGTGTTTTTTTAATGGTTGATTCATAACCATCAACCTGTCTTATAAGTGGACAAAGCCACTCATGTAAACCGCTTTGGTGAAAGTGCTCTAAAATATTGTTTTATAATTAAACAGTGAGCTGAGGTGGTGAATGTTTTTCCCTGTCCTTTTGGAAAGCTTTTTTTGTTTGTTTGGACCTTTTGGTCAATCATCTTTTCATTACAGATTAAGTTATTCTCCGCTTACTGCCTTCATTGTTTCAGATCACTGACATCGTAGTCATGTACATGTACATAATGTTAATAGGTTAGTGTATGATTAGCCAGTTGTCAGCAGACATTTGATCGACATGTTCATACACAGTATGTTCTTCTGAAGCCCTCTACTGAATAGTTGGTGCCTTAGACGGGCTGAGCAATGCACAGAAACCTTCTGAAATGATAATTATTGTAAGCATTTGTGTAAAGGCTATTACTATCATTAGTGAGGAGGACTGACAGGTCCTTTGCTTTGTCTTCCATCTTGATATTTAAGTTTTGTTGTTATCAAAATGTTAATGTTGAAATTGACTAAAGGTTGATTGTTATGCCTTATACAGATTCAGAGGACACATGTAACAACTCCGTTACAAAGTATCAGAAAATTGTAATTAATAAAGTTTCACTGGGAATTTAGGCAGGCCAGAGTCATAGAAAATATTATTGTCCTGTAAATATGCTGGCTGTTTTTTATTATTGAAAAAAAAATCTTATTTTTTCTATGAGGTCTGTAATTTTCAGAGTATTAGTTTATCTTACAAGCATTGAGGAGCTCCTGTCTCACGATACATGGAGAGCGTTCCTCTCTTGGCTGCATTTTATATTAGTTCTGAAGAGTTTGTGACTAATTATTTTGTACATTGTTGTTTAAATGATTGAGCTCTCACAGGAATCAAAAATAAAAGAGTGGTAGATTGTATTTTGTTCCTTTGTTTGCAATAAAATACCACCATTATTGCACTCAAATGTCTCCAGGGATTCTGCTTTTAAAAATGATGCACTTTTCTTTTATCAAGCAGACGGTCCAGACAGTTATGAAGCGAGATAGACACGCACTCATGTGTTTAAAAGAGTGAACATAATGTGTCTTTGGCCTCTCACTGGAGGGGCCAAAGAAGCTCCTCTGCTTCAGGCCGGTGCCCATCAGTCTCTGTCACCCTCACCAGCCTCCACTGTCCACACCTGTGGTTGTGACTAACTGACCCATCTCACGCAGCCCTCTGGCCTGTCCTACTCAGCACCCTCTTCATCACAGAACAGAACAGAGAGTGAGGCCTCTGGCTTTGTCACACCTGCACAGGCTGAAGGGCTGCTGACCACCCACAACTTCAGCCATCGTCCATTCCCAGCCTTTTTGCTCCTTTTTTGTGCAGCAGCAATATCCATAATGTGAACCTATCAATTTGAAGTTACCACTCCCAAAGGCATTTGCCAAGGAATTCATAATCCAGGTCCTCCCTCTCTTAAGTGCCTCAGTTTAATCCCACGTGTTAACCCGGCTTCAGAAGTGGCACAAACAGAATCAATATCTGTTGTTTAGCAAAGTGACAATCGTTCCCCTCCCGGCCCAGATTAGGAGAGAGAAGAGAAACCAGATACTTAATCCTCTGTGGCATTTCAGACAGAAATCTCCCTCCTCTGAGTCTACTTTCATCACTTCAGCAGCCACAGCGCCCCGGCCCAAAACCACTCACTCTGTTATCATGGTGTTGTCTGGCCGGGGTAACCCCAGCCTAATCCATCACTGCTACCATCTGCATGTTTGTGCAGGCTGTGTGAGTAAATAACTCTGTGTTGGTGGGCTTAGGTTACCGCTCCTTTTTCCCCCCTCTTAAGTTTTCTGCAGCTGTCTGTGAGGGGGCATTTTTTTTTCACACTTAATGAATCAGTCAGCAAATGTGTTTCAGTTTTGTTACCTTGTAAAACAGCAGCAAGCCCTTTCAACATTCTTTAAAGACCCCACCCAAAGTAAAGGTCTAGATAGGCTTTCACATCAAACTGTAACCTTTAGAAACCATCTTGTAAAATGGGCCAGTTTCCATCTATGTGGTTTGCTTAGATGGGCAGTATGAGAATATTGTCCTGTTTTTGTTTTGTTTTTATATTTGTTGATTTAGAACAGCACAGAAGGCCGCTCCTGTTCTGTGCTGGTACGCCCCCCTCCAAAAAACACTGATTGTTAGCTAATGAACACGACCAGAGCACCAGGGAGCTTACATCAAAGGCCACAGCTGACATAGCTGAACAGACAAATTGTTTGAGCTCATGGGTTTGGAAATAATGAAATGCTGCAGAGGGTGGGAGAGTGCGGAGCAGTTACAACAAAAATGTTGTCACATGGCCTGTGGTCTTGCTATCCCTCTTCATGGTGTGAAGTGTGTGAGGCTGCAGAACAGTAAGCACCTGTGGCAGCGATAGCGAGCGATAGCGAGCGAGTGAGAAAAAAAAAAAAAAAAAAA
>OMLF01003911.1:34495-81444 GCA_900302615.1 Holocentrus rufus | reverse complement strand
TGCAAATAGAATTTTTTTTTTTTTTTTTGTCAGTGTTGTCCATTTTTGGGATTCTTGGGCTGGATTCCAGTTGTGAGGATATCCTTCCCTTACTTATCCATCACAGGAATTAATGAAAAGTGCTGATAAAAAGCAGCCCACAAGCTTTAATGGATATGGTCCTTATCAAAATTCATTATATATTTAGAGAAACTCCTACATGAACTAAGTTCAGGCAGTAAATTTAAATAGTTTGCAGCATACGTGGGTGTGCTTCCGAAAAAAGATGAAAGGTTTGGCACCATGACAAAAGCCCCTTTGTGCTGTGTACCTCCTCTGAGACCGAGAGCAAAGACAATGAAGGTTTTCATCGATGAGCCACATTGTTACTCTAGATTGCACTGAGGGCCATTCACAGATTGTGTGTGTGCTGTTCCCAGCCTGCTCTGCCGGGATGAAAAGCTCGCTGCGTACGAACGCTGGGAGCCTGTGTTTCTCTTTGCTGACTCAGAAAGTTTCCAGAGACAGTTTAGAGAAAAGCACTGAGAGCAGCATCTCTTATTGCACAATATGAAATTATACTGTGATGATGGAGTGGTTTTCTCTGGGGTCTAATAAATAAGGTATAAACATACAGATTGGGTGGTATGGGACGGTAGGGAACTATCCATAGGATCATTCGTCCCATTTCCAGACTGACCATGGGCAAAATGAACCCGTGGACCTTCCCTCCACAGCTCCCGTCCAGTTTTAAGACAAAAACATGCATGTTGGAGTGCAAAAGGGGCAGAAAGTTACGTGAATTTTACATATCAGGCTCCAAGTTTTTCTTATGGATCAGGCTCTAATTGGGCTCATGGCATGCCAGGCGCTCTGATCAGAATGGGTGGGCAGCCGTCTTACTGCGACATGACAGTGAGACCCCCACATCCCTTTGCATTGTTCTGCAGTGCTGGAGCAGATATAATCTTCAGTGAATTTTAATCCCTGCAAAACAATGCAACGTTCCCTGGGAAATGTCCGCGGAGTATATAAAAAAAAAGGGAAACAGCAACGCACTTTTGAATTGAGCTGGCTAAAACACAGCTCCGGTTGGACTGGATTTGCAGCGTCTTATTGCCTGCATGCCAAAAAAAATACATAAGGATATACGCCTGTTAAGCAGGGGATAAAATATACCATGTCATGGGAATACCTCGTAACTTTTTCATGTCAATTGAAGGATTACATGGTTTTCTCTGGGTTGAGGATCTTGTCTGACCTCTTGATCTTATGAAACCCTTTCAAAACCTTGTCGGATACCCTCAAAAATGCACTGTCATTGAGCTAAAGACGAAGCAGCTTTTTTTAGTTCCTGAATTTGTTTTACTTTTCTGCACAACAGCAATCTTATGCAGATGTTTTTTCTTGCATCACAAAGTAGAAAAAAAAAGGCTTAAGAATCAGGTTGACCCAAAATAAATCTGACCGCCATCTATTATCTTCAGCGGCTTCTTCTTGTCTGTCTGCATGCCTGCTGTTCTTTAAGACCTCTCCTGTTATTTTTAGTGTTACAGCTGTGTTTCCCTCACCTGCCTGCGTCTGTCAAACAAAGAACTACCGAGGAGCGGCGGTTTACCGGCGAGGCACCGCTCCTTGTGTCTGACACCCCGCGTGCTTCCCAGGAACAAGTGTTCAGCTGGACATGTGCACGGATGCAGTCTGACAGCAGGCCCTGCCGCCTTCTCCGCTGCCACCACCAACTGTGCATGTGTGCACGTGACAGCGCACATCATATGACTCCCGCCTCGGTGTGCTGTCAGACCTCGCTGGCCAGGAGACCACCACCGGAGGCTGTTGTTGTCAGTTCCCTAATCCTTGGAGCAGATGAGTGCTCATAAAACTTCATGTACTACCTCGCATTAAGCCTCTGCTGGCTCAGCCTATTATGAATCAGTCCACTAGTTTAGTTAATATGGATGTAATCGACATGCAGGGGAAAAAGGCATGAAGGCAAAGCGAGATTGTATAATTTATTAAGCGCTAATTTGTGTTTGCTACATTTAGTCGAAGCCATTTTATGGGTCTTTTATCTAGCAGAGCGAGCTCTACTGAATTGGACAGATGAGTCTGTCACACTCAGCTGTTTCTGCTGAATGATGCATCACAATGACTTGGGTTTACAGCCAGGACATGTGCTTTTCTGTTACCACAATATCAGCACCGCCTTACCATATCTGATTTATAGTTAGAATTCACTGTGAGGACACGGAAGAATATTCCCGTATCTATAGCAGATGTTTATCTACCTTTCCTTCTGTCTGAAAAACTTTGCGTTAGACTTCATTTTTGTGTGTGTGTGTGTGTGTTACAATAGTTAACCATTTGACTTCCTCATGATCTTTGTCCTCGCCCAAGAAAGAAGCTCTTTTGACTTAATTAAACACAACCACGATCATATACATAAGCAGGGATGACAAAAGCAAATGCAGACAAAAGGAGGAGAGAAACACCATTGTTCCACCACAACACACAAGTGTGTTGCGGGAGAGGGGAGGATGAGGTGAAGCACAACTCACGTCAAATCGAATAAATTACTTTCAGCAGAAAAGGAAGGGGGGTGCAGGAGGCCCAATTAGGAGCTTTTAAAGTCGAACAGCGTGAAGTCTTAATTACTGAGGCTTAACACTGGCCGGTGCAGCGCTCACGCTGTGATGGTCAGGAGTTGGAGGCAGCTGCCCCCGCAGCTAAGAGGAAGGAGGGAAGACTAGTCTACCTCTCGGTTTGGAGACTCAAAACAAAACACATTTACCTTGTCTCTGCCAGGCAGCAGGGGGGAAATAAAGGTTGATTACGTCATTTGTCTGTGGTGTTTGTTAAACGCAGGTAAGGCACCATCCTGATCTTGGCTTGGCCCGGTGTTGGGATGAGATGAATATTCCAACAAACGATGCTTTTTCACTTTCTCCCGCCTGTCAGGTTGAACCTTCATGCACTTTTGGGTTTATTGGCAATAATGATCCCAAGTTGCTCCCTGCTGACCAATCACATGTTAGCGCTTGCTGTTCAGAGTAAGCAGGGAAAATTACTTGGAAGAAGACCAGAGGTGGTGAGAGGCTCCAGTTGCATTGGCGCAGGGTGTGATGGTGTGAATGAGAATAAGGATACGCACGCTGAACTTTGACCTTTGCTTCCCCCTGTGCTGTCAGGCCTCACGTGTGCCTTTGCTGCCCAAGTCTAACTTCACAGATTTCAATGGAAAATACAGACATATGCTCCAGTGTGATCATTAATTATAGCGAATGAGTCCATTTTGTAGTGTGACGCCTCCAAAAGAGGCTTAAGTTGAAAGTAAACATAATCCTTTTTTGCCTGATTTGATCCTAAATAGACCCACATTAAAACGCAGTCAATTTTCCTTTTTCTTCCTAATTAGCTAAATATCCAAGTGTCTCCTGTGGTGAAATCAGATTAAGAAAAAAAAAGTCACGGGGGAGTTCATTCTGGCTCAGATCACTGTTTGGACTTGTTATAAATTCACTCCTGGCTGTGCTACCTGGAGAGGTCACGAAATGAGGCTACCGCTGCCATGAGGATCAGGGGTCTGGTAACAGTGACGATGCACTTTCATTTCAGCCAGCTAGTAATCCCACAATGCAATAAAACCGTCTAGCCCCTGTGTCTGGCTCCAGTCAGACCAGCTTTATTGACAAAAATGTTATAGCCCCCATCCCCCAATATTATTAAGAGGAATGTAAAGCTGAAAATAGAAGTTTAGTGCTTTTTCTGCAAAATTTTGGATGCCATTAAACAGCTATTGGGCAGGATTGAGTCACTAATTATATAGGGAAGCGAGTCCTATGTGTTATAATGACGGACTGCATCCCAGCCCAACCAAGACACCATAATTTCATCACCAGGGGACAGAGGTCACTGCAGTCTGGTCAGGCTCTGTTTATGTTGGCAAAGGAGCTTCAGCTTTGAGCAGAAGTGTGTCTCTCAGTTTAGACATGATCTCAGAGTTGGTCTTGGTTCACTTTTTAAAACAGATATGTGGGATACGCGCTGTCCCCCATGCTTTATAAATGGGGTTTCCTAAAGATGAATCTTTGCCTTTATTAGTAACTGCTCATTTAGTTTTCATCAGCGTTGTCAGAATTAGCTGCTGTGCACGAGTGACTTCTTGAAATATTTTTTCTTTCTGTCGTTCCGCTGTTATATCCACTTTTTTTATTTTCTAGTTTTAGAGAGGCTTTAAATGTAAAAACCATCCATCCTTTTTCCATACACGCTTATTCTTACTCACAGAAAGCTGGAACCTATCCCAGCATGCACTGGGAAGGAGGTAAAGAAACACCCTTGACAGGTCGCCAGTCTAAATGTAACTTCATTCATTCACTCATTCATTCATTCATTTTCCATACCCGCTTACTCCTAATCAGATCATGGGGCAGCTGGAGCTTATCCCAGCATGCACTGGGCAGAAAGCAAGGAAACACCCTGGACAGGTCACCAGTCTAAATGTAACTTGTCCTCTACATAAAACTATATAAAACTGAAGTTCATATTTGAGTCACTGGAACTGTGACAGTGTATTTCGCCTTTCTAAAAATGTGGAACCAAATGATGATTTCAGTTTCTTTAAAACCTATCCATCTAAAACACCATCGCCTGAGTCACTGCAAACAGCCCTTTCTTATTAACCTCACTTCCCACATCCCATATTCATTTTGCATGTGAGCTTTTGAGTTCAAAATGACCCTCTCACTGTCATGCACTATATCTAATTACAGGAAAGTACAGAGTGTCTTGTAAAGCAAGAAAAAGAAGTTTAACCTTTTAAAGAGCTCTAGAGGTTGTTTCAGAAGAGTTTCCCCCTCTGTCTTTACACTGTATAATTTGTCCTGAGAGTATTGATTTCATGTTGGTCTTATAGATGAGGTTCGGGTGACTGTGCATGCCCCACTGTTTGTCTCTGATGTGGTGCCAAACCTTGCAGTTGGTGACATTTTGTCTGCCATCCAGGACAGGATTCAGGTGAGTCAGTCTACTGTGTCCAAACCACAGGTAAAGTATTTTCTTTTTTGACATCTGTCTATGCAGCCCCGACTGAACACTCAGTATCCATCATGCAAAGTTTAAAAAAGTGAAACTGAGCAGAAAAGAAATATTAAAACCGGTATCTGTCATAAAGTTTGGGAGTCTGCCACCAGGGATGCCGCCAGAGTCTCCTTTATAACCAAATAATACTCACAATATAACGAAGGTATGTGCAGAAAGTTGCTGTAGAAAATAAAGTGCATCATCAAAACTTGTGTTAAACAAGTTGAAGTGGACTTTACACCCTGCAGTTAACAACTGGCACAAATCACTGCTTGTCATTAACTTTTGCCCATTACTGGAATCAACTGGCCTTTCAACAGTGATTCAGAAAAATGGGATTTACAGCCTCGGGCTTTTCGGGAAACGGGCGGAATGAGGATGTTGGACTAATTCAGCACAAATGCCTTTCATACCGACTGGTTCATCATCAGCACCATAATCACTAAACATTAACTCAGTGTAGGTAAAAGAAAGGGCAAGGTCTTTAAATGGCAGGAACAGAGTTGGAGGTAACTCAGCAAAGACACATATTGCCTGAAAAGACTTCATGACTGTTGGTGTTTGAACTGGTGAGTATTGATAAGGCCTGGCAGAAGTGATCGCCTACACTGTTTAAGGCTAACAGGAGAAGATGCCTCTCTTGATGTTGCTGTCACTGTGTTGAACACGGGCAGACCTACAGTGCAGCGTGCCGCAGGAATGCACTGGTTGAACGGTCATTGCATACACAGCAGGCGCCATGGGGATTTCTGAGGGCCCCCGGCATCGCTGCTTATTCTTGGCGCGGGGGTCTGGATCATCGCTGCTCAACGCTGGCTAACAGGCTGCAGCTCTGTCTCAGGAGCTGATTGAATTATCATAAACAAGAGCTTTGAAATATTAATTCCTAATGCATGCTCGGCTGATTTCGGACTAATTTACTCTCATTACAGTCTGATCAATAACCCTAAGAACTCGAGAACCAAGAGATCAAGAGTGAGGCTTATAGTAAAGGTGACACAGCACTTTAGGAAATGGACGTACCTCTTTGACAACAGGAAATAGGGATGGGAGTGGCACCAATATTGTTTTGTTGCTTATTTACCACAAAAGAAACCACATGACTTCCTCACAATATTCACTCATCAAGGACGCTTTATGTCTACTTTTCCAAAAAAAAATGCATGTTTATTTATTTTTTATAGTCACTTGAGTCACACTACATCAAACCTCTTGTCACTGATCAGTCCATCAGTCCTGCCTACAGATGGCAGCCATGAGTTTTGCTATTTTTGAAAACACAGACTTGTTGCCATGGCTTATTACTTACCTAGAGGTCTCTTGCATTTGACACTTGACAATATGCAATACAACGCTGAATGGACTCATTATGCATTAACCAGAAAAGTGGATTGCACAGTGAGTATCTTGAGAACTGAGAGACTTCTCATCAATTTAATGGCTAATGGAAGGCAGAATGTAACAAAAAGCAAAATGCTCTCCATCACAACAGTCTCAATCTGTGTAAGCGTCACCTCTCTCCTGCCCTGGACAGCCCAGATGAAAGATGACTTGAAGTAGCACAGCTAAGAAGGGACATTTAGGTATGATTCAGGACTATAAAACTATATTGATTTGCTGCTCGCTTTCCTGCACGGTCCCTGCTCGGCTGGTGCTGGAGTAATTTGTCCCCCAGGTCTAAGGTTGCATGTGAATTTTCTGTTGTGTCAGCTGAGTTTAGTGCAGGGCTCGCTTGAGAGGAGGTGGAACTCTAATTATCCCACACTGCTTTAATTAAGAGCTCGCTGTCAAGGAAGGCAGCATCTTTAACTCATTTATTGCCTCTGGCAGTTGACATCTTCAAACGGCAATAGACAATATTTCACTCTCCTCAATAGAATGTGTCTCCTTGCCATGAATGTATTGAGTGAATAAATTATAACAGAAAATGAAAGTTTCAGGGATTGACTTTGCTGTCATGTAAAAGCTATTAAAGTTTTTTATTTATATGTTATTATTTTATTGTTTTTGACCCTCTCCTTAAATGTGACTCTGACTGTGTAAGCAATCAGGCAATCAGGTCAATAAACAAAAAATTATTATTTATAATAACAGTCCAAGCAGGGTTTCCTTGGCTTTTATTATAAGGTGGTCTTGGAAATCCTTGAAAGACTGTGGATTTCAGAAAAATAAAACAAGATTAAAAGTTTTTTTTTCAAAATGAAAGGATAACCTTGAAAGTACATTAATTTTCTTTTATTTAAAAAAAGGATTAAAATATAATTCACCCAGATTCGACAAAAAATCCCAGCTCTCTGGTTGGTCCTGGGATTAACTCTTCACACCCTGAGGAAAATCTTATGATGGAAGTTTGTGTTGCCACAGCAGCACTTGAATTTCACCAAACAAAACCTTGAAATGCATTGTAAAATCCTTGACTTTGAAGTCCAAGCAAGGGTATGCTACTGAAAGTAGTTTCTAAGGTGTGGCCTCTATTTGCAACACCAGCACATCCCTTTTGTGGTTTGCGTGTCAAAAGGCGCTAAAGATCATGTCAAAAGACTGACAAATGTTTACACCCTTGTTGTTGTGTGTCATGATAGCCATCAGTAACTCCAGCTAGTTAGGTGAAGAATAAGCCATGAAGAACAAGAGTCTGAGTTTGTGCACCAAGACCTGATCCAGCAGCAAATGACATCAGCTCATTGCCTCAGTGAGGCCACTATCCCTGATGCCTAGTGGCTTGCAGAGGCAGCATCAGCACAGACTCGCAGCCTGCATGAAAAAAGTCCTGTAGCGGCGGGGGATGCCAGGAGTGGTGCCAGGTCTGATGGGCTGCACCTTATATCTCACAGGCCTCGCCATGGCTCAGCAAGTCCGATACAACCGGTGCACAAACCAGAACCATCTGCTGTCCATTGCACTAACATTCTCACTTGATGCTGTGCCAGCAGCCCAGTTTTGCACCCCTAGAACGATCCTCCCGCCCTCACCCCTCCAGCCTCCAAAGTCTTGTCCGAGAGCCCGGTCCCTGCTGTATCAGCTGGCAGGACACCACACCTTTTCCCCATGGTTACTTCACTGATTTTATATATGGATGGTTTCATTCCAAAACACTATATATCCATTTTGGAAAAAAACAGGCAATATTTGAGAAACATAAATGATTCTGGCATTGAATTTATAGCAAATGTCTTCAGATGACTCCTAACTTCCTCCTAATGTGTTTCACTTTCACGCCAGCAGCCAAGATGGGAGAGTGGGTGTCATATTTTTTAACACGGTAGCTATTCCATTTTGGAACCAAACTCTTTGCAAATATATTTTCTTTGATAAACAAAAGACTAAGCTTCCCTGAATTGTATTTCAAAGCAGGACCATTTATCACAGCCCCCGTCCGTGCCTTATCCACCACCACTTACTCTAATGACCAGATCAGCCGGCAGCATTTGCCACTCCACTCTTCATAAGTGTGTTTGAGTAATTTCCGTCAACTAAATAACCATTAAGCACTCAGCATACCAGCCTCAACCCTGTTCAAGTACATAAATGGCTCATGAGCTGAACATGATGCGTCATCTTGAATACTGGGGCATCAATCGAGAACAAAAGATTGACCAAAGAAAATATGACTCATGGGCTGCTCAGGGAAAATGTCAGAAGTTCCAGTAAGAGTGAGTTCTTTGCTGTGAAAGTTTTCAACTTTAAAAATGAAGCTTTCACATGAAAAATTGTATTTTATTTACTTATCATACTTTCAAATGTATAGTCAGTCCAAGTTCACAGCCTCTTCTGTCTTTAAATATGAATGTGATACACAACACTGCAGCTTATACCATTTAGTCTTTAGGTGGCCTAGAGAGCCCTTCCTTCATGTGAGGAGTTCAAACCCCAGCAAGCATGCGGCCTGTTCAGGTGTCCTTGAGCAAGGCACTGACTTCCTAAAAGCACCATTGACACTCTTCTGTAGATCAGTGAAGAAACAGTTTCCCTAGTGGCTTCAATCTCAGTCACATTATTGCAGGTTTCAGAAGCATCGCTCATTTGAAAGATTTAGAAACCCCTATTTCAATATGAGTCACCTTACACTACCAGCATGCAGCAAAGTGTTGCAACTGATCCTAGTACAGGAAAATGATTCAGTAAATGTCATGCTTTAGGTCAAAACAAGCAATGTTAGAAGTCGTCAGACTTTCAAAGGTCATCACGCAGGCTCTGATAGAAGTCGTAAACTTTCATAAGATGCAGGCACTTATAATTCATTCTGAGTTATAGGTGTAGTGTTTTATAGAGGCTTGTAAAATGCATCAGTAATCATTATGTTTTCTTTTAGCATAGCCATAAGGTATTATGAGTGAATCTTAATTCCTTATGAGTGCCCTTACAGTATAATGTGCTATAGTCATGCAGGTCAAAGAAAGAATGATTAATTTTCCATATGCAAATTATAGCAAACTTTTTTTTTCCATTTCATTCATATATTGTTTCCTCAGCATGTGAGTGAATATGTAGACTGACATGGATGTGACTCTTTTGAGCAGGGCAGAGATTTTTTTTGTCACAATATGTTAATAATCTTCAAAAGTGAACAATGTTAGATAACATTGTCCTTGAAGATATTCTGTCCAGATCTATGTGTGTGAGAGAAGTGCATGCTGATGGTGCCTCATATGTCTGTTCTGTTCTTTCTCCTCTTAGACTGAAGCAAGAAGTGTCATAAGTTGATTTTTGGCAGATGCTTCTGATTGCTAGTAGCATCTCAATCAATTTTTGTGTCAGTGTGGAATCTATGCAAGCGCCTTGTGTGTTCAGGCTGCAGGGTTTGGTGATAATTCTGCTCTAAATGAGGAACAGCAGGGAGAGATGGTGGAGATGATCAGCCGCTTTCCTCTTTGTGACGAGAAAGACGATAAGGTTCTTTCCATAGCCTTAAGTAGGTTAACACAACCCTTCACATGCAGGAAAGTCTCTGTGCTCTTTCCTATACAGTTTATTATGTGGCTAATTACTAACCACCATTTCCAGCCTCCTTTCCAGATATCTGTGTGTCTATTCAGTGTGTGATAAAGAGAAAGACAGTGAGGAGAACGGGATGCCAAGTGTACATCTGCAAAATTCATAAATACTTCCTCCCTGAACCTTAATGCTTTATTGCTGGCAAAATACATTAGTCTGCAGACAGTGGGCACACCCTAATCTTAAATGGAAATGAATGGAGGGAAGGATCCAGACTTCTTTTCTCTGAGCTCCACTCCACCTCCACCTAACTTCTCCAAGACCACCTCAGGTAATTGAATTAACTGAAAAAGCAACCCCGAGCTTCATGTTCATGTGATTATACATATTCCGTGAGGGTTTTAAGAGATAGACCCAACTGTGTGTCAAGTGTTTGCCCCAAAAAGCAAATGTTGCATGTAATTTACTTAATGGTCTGAACTGTGTTTTACCTTCCGGAGATATGATCATCTGCAGCAAGTAAACAGTAGAGTCAAGTAGAGGAGAGCAGACTGGAAGTAATAAGGACTTAATCAATGCTTAGATCTTGTAGAGCAAACCACTCTCATCTATCCCTGCCGTGTGGGAGCCTGACTTGTTTCACTAGTCTGTGTGATCTAAACAATGTATGAATATGATATATCCTGCATATGCTTCCACACATCTATTGTTTCTATATGGCAGACAAAGTAAAATAATTCAATAAGGACTCAGCAAGAAACCAAGATAGGGTATTACTGCTGGAGATTGACTGTCAGCCTGCAGTGTTTGTGTGTGTGTGTGTGTGTGTGTGTGAGAGAGAGACAGGGAGGGAAAGTGAGAGGAAAGAAAAAAATTGTTTCAATGCTGCACATATTGTTAAAAAAATAATTGCAGAACACTTTCATGGGCTAGGAAACTTCCCACGCTGACAGTTTTATATCTCCAGTATCAAAAAGCCGTTGCAAACCACACACCATCAAATGTGCTGACAGCATTTTTTGTTATGTCATTTCATTCACTGTCATGCCCCCACTGGTCTCTATGACTTAAAACAAAAGTTGATGAACTGCCACAGGAAATCGACGGTGAAAACCTCTCAATGATCCGGCTCAACCTAAAACGCTGTGCAATGCCACTGCAGAGAGATTTTTTTCCCCTCTTTTTCATCCACCTTTGTTTCCGTTTGCAGTTTTCTTTGCACGGTGCTACAGTGAAAAATTCAGTTCCGCAAATGAGTTTGACTGAAAAAAAGCAGGGCTTAAAAGAGAATTAGGGCGAATATTATGCTATAAAACAATGCCCAGAAGAGAGTGATTTGCCAAACAGCAGGGCATGAGAAACAGTGAGCTGTCTTGCAGACAGGCAGTCTCGATGGGGCCCAGCAGGGACGGGATGGTTTGAATGATGCATGGCCTCACCACTTCCCAAGGCACCCTGCTATATGGGGTGGCTGAGTATCTGAACAGACACATCCTGCATGGCGACTTTCAGCTGAGAAAATGCTTCTTGACTTATGAGAAGTGAAAATAGTGAGGGATGCAAATGTTCAATAACTCTGAGATGCAGAAGCTCAGCCGTTATTACAGAAAGCAAAATGGAGAAGTGTTTTTTTAAAGGGATCCTTTGTACATGTGTGCATGTTTGTGACCATGCACACATACTGTAATCATAAGTGTATGTAGGTGCAGGGGTGGCAGCAAAAGTGCATGCATGAACGTGCTCGTGTACAAAACTGGTCCAAGTCAGCTGGAGAGGGTGTGTACACCTAACCCTAAACCACAGAACACACACAAGCACACATACACACACACATACCCACACTTTAAATACCCTTGCAGCAAGACATATGGTAGTTTGATTCAACTCTATTTCTTTCAATGACACCATCATGGGATGCTCAAGGCTGTTGATCTTGGGTCTTGTCCTGAATGTTGCTCACTGCTTGGAAATTCTGGGTAAGTCTGCAGAATTACAATCCATCTGTGAGTGTCTGCTGTTTATGGGCTTATTTTATTAGCCCTTTAAGTCTTGTTTAACCTGTGGCATTTACACTAAACAGTGGTGCAATGGTTTTCCTAACTGATTAGTCTGATTATAAATGCTCACATGCAGTAAAACCACATGTTGAACACATTTGAAGTGTTGTGAATGCATCTTGAATAATATCATAAACACACCGACAGGCATGAGCAGCAGCTAATAATGTAACACTTTTTTTTTTTTTTTGCTGGCATGTTTCTATTATTACTTTGGCTGCTAGTCCAGTGTTATTGAGCAGTAGTGTCACCTCTTAAAATTGATTTAGTTGCTTTATAGTCTTTTAAAGTTAATATATTACTCTCAGTGCTGTGCATGTTTTTTTTTTTTGTTTCTGGGAAACCCCTCTGCAGCCTACTCTTAGAAATCCTACCTTCTACAGTTTGGGGTTGAAAGTGAGGTATATCCCCACATCTTTGTTTTTGGTCGAGAATCTTTGGGACTTCTAATTTGAGATGACAGCTTTATTTATGTCTGACAGCCTACTGGTGATGAAAGGAATGTAGATTTTTTAAAGCTGTGAGTTGTATTTGTTTACCACAGCCCAGTCTACACAGTAGGGGCTGCTCTGTGGTGCTGGTATATGGCTGCTGTTTGTGAAAAGTAGCCCTGGGGGCTCAGGAAATCCAGTGTGGGAGAATATTTCTGCTCAGTGATTACTTGCACTGCGTCTTTAAGGTGTGCCTTTTCCATGCTCGGCTAACTTTTATTTTGGCCATAATTTGCAAGGGCAAATCCATTTTTTGGATTATGAACCCACTCGACATAATCCACTGATACCACATATTTATTTCTCTCTCTCCATCCCTCGCACTCCTTCCCTCTTAAGTGGTTTTGGAAACTCTCCACACTGTTTCCATGCGCTCTGATATATTATAAGACCAACAGCATTAAGGTGTTATTAGCTTGGAAACCGTTTGATGTAAACAGTCTGGTTTCATAAATTAGCTGGCTGTCAGCTGGGTGTATGTTTCATGTTTTTTCCATGACCATCTGTACTAAGCTGTCACTATTTTACTCATTATGTGGCTCGAGCAACTTTAAAGTTCACTTTTCTTAGTTTCAACTAGCTGATGGAGCAAACTGTGTCCTTAAGTGGCCCATGATAAAGACAGCTGAGGAACCAGGATGAAAGAGATTTTATATGCAATAGGGTCTGCACACTGTCCTTCTCCAAGTGCTAAGAACTGTCAGGCTCTATTAAATGTCCTTTGCTCTGAAACCTCCCTTAATCGTGCCTGATTTCTCAACAGTGGAGAGGGAGCAGGTCACTGGTGTCTGGGTTTGGATCAGGGTGCAACTTTTGGACTGTTTTCATTTCATTACCATAATGGAGTCCTCTATTAAATATATGCTGGGGGGACAAGGCCACATTTGTCAAGTGTCATTATGTGCATAAAATCCATCCTGTCTTTAGCCCTTTGAGTTGTAGGGTGACACTGCGTCTTTTACTTTCTGCTGTATTTTACTTTTCTATTATCAAGCTTGCAGCGCCATGTGTTTTATGCTGCTCAGCGAGTGTGAGTGACATGCAAATCGTGGTAAAACCACAACACAGCACTATGCTGTCTAGTGCACAATGCCGACATACAGTAGGTCGTTTCCACAGACACTCTGCTACCTCTTAGTCCCTGATTGGATCGGTCTGCCTCATCCATCAGCTCTTTACTCTGCAAGTGAAAGACAAAAAGATGCACAGAGACCCCTTTTGTAGCCACACCAAAAGAACTCTATCACCATCTATCCATCCTCAGGCTAGCAGAAACAATCATATTGTGGTCTCCCTCAAGAGGCATAAATTTTGACTTCTAGTTTTCCACAATGTTTATAGAATCTGTGAACTGTGAGTTCTCATTCATCAGTCAAGGCCCATTTGAAAATCTCCACATATTGGCCCCTTGATGTGTAACACTATGCTGTTCTATGTCCCAGATGCAGGTGAAGAGACAGACATTGAGATTCAACGCAACATCACAGCGTTTCTGGGAGAGGAGGTGTACTTGAGCTGCAAATATGTAGGCGAGAGTCCCATCATCAGTGCCCACTGGAAACGGCAGACTAATTCTAAACAGAAGCTGAAGCGACTGGTGGGATTTAATAAGGAGGGGTCATATAATAGCACTGACACTTTCTCCATCCCAGCTTCTGTCACCAACCTCACATGTAAGATGACGGTGTCCAGTGTGGAGGCAGAAGGAGAATACATGTGTGTATTTGAATCAATCGAGGATGAGTTCATTGGCAAAACCACCGTCACTGTAGTAGGTAAGCCAAGAAATCAGAAATCAGAGGTTGGCTGTGCCAGGCTAAATATCTCAAACACCACCCGTGAGTTTTGACAGAACTTGAAGGCATGATGCAATTTGACACTGTATTCTGGTTAAAAAATCTGTGCTCTACAAAAATCACATTAATTTGTGAATTCATTTAATTCCTCACCAAAACACACTGTGTGGGTTCTTGAGGCCTAATAAACATGTCAAATGCTTTTCCTATCTCAAAAGACATTTGCAAAGCCTTATTTTAGAATATTTTGAATATGTAATATGTCGCCCCTGCGTTCATGCTGGAAGAATAAGTGATGTAAGTGAAATGGGAACTGGTTTTCCTAATCTGCACTATAGTGCCACTAGTGGTCACAAATTACATTGTGCACCTTTAATGACTCAACATGTATGTTTACACAGCTCAACCTGATATTCACACCCTGGTAAATGAAGAGACTGTCGGTGGCACTCACTACCAGTCAGTCTCATGCTCTGCTGCCAATGGCAGACCCATGCCTCAGATCAGCTGGTTGGTCAACGGCCTTCCCCCCTCTGGTTACCCCTTTACGGTGGAGACGAGCAACACCAGTCATCCAAATGGCACTGCGACAATGAGCAGCATCCTCCGCTTCCCCACCCACCTGCAGGATGAGGAGGCTGTTACCTGTGTGGTCCAACACCCGACTCTGCCCAGCCCCAAACTCACCACAGTGAAGGTGGCAACCTATGGTGAGCTCAGATTCATAGATACGTTTGTCTTGTTGTGCTTTCAGCTTGTTTGAGGATTTGTAATGCCACAGTGACATATAGCACTGCATTATACAACATACAGTTTTATAATCACAACACAGTATTTTTTTTCTTGGTCAGTCCTCATTGTACTGCACATGTGTATTATGATCACCATCCTGCAGTAACAGACCATGCATCACGTTGCATGGTGCAGATGCATTCAAAATTAAGTTAGAAATATATTATTTTGTTTGCATCAAAGTCAACACAGTTTCACTCACTAATTATGCATGCCCCCTACTCCACCCCTCTACCACAGAGGCTATGAAGTACGTGTGTTACTTATTATGCAGGGCTGGCTTTGACACAGCACCACCACGACTTATATGCACTGGATAATAAACTCTGATTTCTACAGAATCCCTGTATTAAAGCTTGTGGGTCTTTTGGTTTTGGGCTGACAGCAGCTGGGCCAGACATCTGCTCTCAGCTGTAGCCCAGCCAACAGATGGGACAGGTGATAAGCCTAAGTCAGCACTCTGCCCTGTGTTTAGCTAATATTCTGCTCATCCGGCCCCAGCTTCCTATTTAACAAAAACACCCTGAGCCACTACTTGCTATCTGACAATTGGATTTGATTTGGGAAAAAAAAAACAGACTTTCTTCCTTTTCCACAGTTGCTCCAAATGTGACCATCAAAGCAGATTGGGTGCAACAGGAAGGACGGGATTTTTGGGTGGTCTCTTGCATGGCATCTGGAGGGAGACCTGAGACTGACATTTCTTTGGTCGTGGCCACTGATGAAGAGCTGCAGCGGGAAGATAACGTAGACTCAGACACAGAAACAAGCTCATATCGCCTCCCTGCACAGGTGTACGAGGGGCACAACGTCACCTGTGTTTTTGACCACCCCAAATTTACACACAGAGAGTCACGAGTGCTTACACTGCCTTCCTTCTGTGAGTATTACCATAATAGTTCAGCATTTTGAAAAATCCTGTTGATTCTTGTTACAAAACAGGGATGCACTTTTTATTCTGTAGTTTTGTCTGGAGTTCGGTTGCTGCACTCGGGGCTTGGAAATACGAGCGATGAGATCAACGACATTGAATATTTGGAGCTGCAGGAGGGACAGAGTGGTACCATTATTTACCTGGAAGTCACTGGGACTGTACCATATTACTCTGTTTCCTGCAACAAGTAAGTGATAATTGGAGAAAATGTTTAGATGCCTTTTCTCATGTTGATTTCAATGAGCTGTCCTGGTTTCATCTCTCATCAGTCACGCTTTCATAAAAGTAATACCATTACTACAACTCTCATGCACATGTTGGTTTAAACTGCCTACATGTCACTTGAGGATGTGGTAAGAGGTTTGGTGGCAACAAACCACAAGTGATAGACAGTAAGTGCCAGTCTCAGACATACTTCCTGATCGAAATTATCATTTTTTTTAAACAGAGAGTTCCTGAATTCACCTATGTTGAAAATTGAATCATTAAGAGTTTATGCTAACTGAAACATGTTTGCATGTTTGTTCATGTTCATGTTGTAGAGATGATGGGCCCTTGTCTGACGACGTGGGGGTGGTGAACGGCTCCCTCAGATTTCAGCCTCCTCTGGCTCCTCGACACGCTGGTCTGTATGAATGTGTCGTCTCCTATCACAGACACAGCGTGGAGATACTATTCAACATCACAGTTAAGCCTCAAGTTGCAGAGCCTGGTATGTGGAAGCCTTTGTACATTTAGTATGTCTGACTTGATTGCTCTTAAGAGACTTGCATGAATAAGACTTGCCAAGGTGGCTGTAGAATGTTTTATGAATTTGAACTTTCTGCATTTTACAATTTTAAATTATTGATATTGGACCTTGTCTGCTCCCTCTTTTCCCTCTGTGTTAGTTCCTCCCATGATAAGAGTTGATTTGCAGAATGGAGCTGCACATAAGGTCATTGAGTGCTTAGCAGCTGATGCCGTTCCTGCAGCCAATATGTCCTGGCTTCTTCCAGAGGGTGTGGCTGGTGTCTCCTCATTCAATTTCACTTCTCATAATGGAAGCCACTCTGTCAGAGGAGTTTTACTCCTCCCTGCCTGCTCGCCTTGGGAGCTCACTGTAGAATGTGTCATAAATCACCCTGCTTTTGAGAAGCCAGAGAACAGAAGCATAACACTCCCCGTTTGTGGTATGTTCAACAAATCAAGCAGTGAATAATTTTGCCTGATTAATGGACCTATTTTGCCACGTTAGCGCAACATAGATTTTAACTTTTTCTCTTAAGCAATCTTTCACAGCCTGCAGTTTAACCTGTCTGTCCCCATGCAGCTCCCCTTAACATCAGCATCAGCTCCAGTACTGAGTGGAGAGGAGGTGAAGAGCACAGGGTGGCAGCGTGTCGGGTAGAGAGTGTTGCACCTGCAGCAACCATAACCTGGCATGTTGCAGACACTGACAGTGACAATACCACAAGTCATTTGCAGCAGACTGGGAAGCTGTCTGAGGTCCATGCCGGTGGCTTAGTGACGGCTCAAAGCACTGTGCAGTTCCGGTCTTCTTTGTATTCTGGTCAGACTTTGACTTGCGTGATAGAGCATCCCAGTCTGGAGGTGCCAGAGAAAAGGCAGATACACATTCCTCTGCACCGTAAGTTATTTTCAGGATATCCACTCTAACTTTGCTGCCCTTTGAAAATTTTCCTCCATCCTCCTCTTTGTGTTTCCCCAGCAAGAACTGTCCATCCTCGCATCTTTGTATTTCTGTCACACCCACACACAAAGACACACACACCAACCTCTAACCCCCATCCTCTCACCCTTCGCCCTCTTTCAGAAGCCCAAGTGCTGAGTGTGTCTGTAGTGAGACAGCAGGACTCTCCTCTCTGGCTGGCAGTGTGTGACTACAGAGGGGAGGGGGTCACGGCTAACCTTACCTGGATCCTTCCTGAAAATACCACAGGCAAAACCACCCTGTTCTCAGAACCTGAAGGGCACGTACTGATAACCAGACTGACGTATCAGTTTCCACTGGCCCTTCATGAGGGACAGGACCTGACCTGTGTGCATCAGAATCAACAAGGAGGAACAGAGAAGAGGACGGTGCATATCCCCAGATACTGTAAGTGTAAGAGGACCCTTGATAAGAAAACTCTTTTTTTAGTTTAGTTGTATTTTGTACACTCATTTTTACTTATTTTGAAAAATCCAATTGATTCTTGTACAATTTACTGAGGTTTAGCAGGATTGGTTTATTTGGAAGTTTGCACCAAAATGCAATGTTTCACCCAACTGACCTGCACAGCTTTTCTCCCACAGATATCTCCACTATGAAGGCGCTAAGCCATACAGCTCCTTTCAAAAGCCATTATGCTGGCAAACACATCATACACAGAGTGACTCTCAAGGAAAATCTTCGTGACCAGAGGATATTACTCCGTGTTGATGGGAATGTGCCAACATACAATCTCACTTGCCAAAGGTGCTGTAACTTCAATCTACCACCTCCCCCCTGAGACAGAATCAGTAAACATGATGTAGCCCACTGCAGAGCGTCCTATTTTCTCCTAATCTGCTTTGTGTGAAGGAGCTAACAAACTAGGAGTGAGGAGTTATTCTGAATGAGAAACTAGACACATCCACTTTTTCTCCTTTTTCAGGAAAATTCCCCTCTCAGGTACTTTTGCACTGTCAGACTGTGACGTTCAGCCCATTCCATAGATTATTTTTTTATGCTTTTTGGTGTACTGACCACTTCAAACTGCCTCATTACTTCAACCTCATTTCATGATTTCCTACATTTCCTAGAATGCCCTTTGATAGAATGTGCCTGAACAAGTTTCATTCATCTGTGGTTTATAAAGCAATACTGAAAAGTGATGGCAATAGTGAGAGTAGGAGAGTGAGTTTTTAGTTTAGAGGTTGTGAAAGTTGCTCAAAACACCTGTCTTGTGGCTGCATTGCATTTAGCTCTAGTCCAGGGTGTTAACTTCAGTGGCTAGCCAGGCTCACACTGATGTCCTGCAAGGGACAATGTACCAACATATCATTTACAGAGTTGACATTGCTCACATTCACACATGCACCAGTACAAACTGAAGTGAGTGAGCGATGTTTGAAAGTGGTAATGCAATTTGTGATAAAAGTCTTTCATGACTTGAACACCGTCTTTATCTTTGTGAACAACTAAAGTATAATAAAGCCAGTCACTAAAGTACAGAAAACGATCGGCAATGGCATCTTGCATTGTCCCTTACAAGGCATTCATGCAGGCAATGCTAATAGGCTAGCCGCTGAAGCTAATGCCCTGGACCTGGCCTACATTGCATTCTGGTCTACTGAGATTACTGTCAGCTGGGAAAGCACCATCTCTACCTCTGTGATTTTTCCTTTAATACTAATCCCAATGTGATTTTCTGGTAATCATTTATTACATCCTTTCTTAAACTCAGAAAGATTGTCTGGAGTTATCCAGTAAGCTTAGTTAAAAAAACTTCCTAGGTTTTCCCCTATGCATTGAATTCTTGAAGACATTTTGAAGCAAATTTATTGTATGAGATGGATATGATTAGCTATAATAAAGCATCAGTTTATATTATCAACATAAACACTGTTTGTGGCATTATACAGAATATGATTGACATGAATTAAAAGACTCATTCAAACACGTGTGTTTCAGGAGTGATGGCTCATTTGTCCCAGTGGAAGGCGGTGCACTGGAGTTTCACTCAAAGGTCACGAAGTGGGATGAGGGCCTGTACACCTGCCATGCCTCCTTCTATCACCACACGGTCACGGTCAACATTCAAGTGGAGGTCGTTAGTGAGGACGAACAGCTTTGTAAGTGCAAACCACTCTTGTAGCGCTCGTATTCTCCAAATACATCGGTGATACAACGGGGTGAAATGATCATCATTTTATTTTAGTCAAGGAATTCACATGATTAAAAAAGAAAAAAAAAATCAAGGCTTAATATCAGCTGGTATGTGGTTTTCACTGATTTATTTAATGTTTGTCAATCTGTGTACTGTGTGTGTATGTGTTTGTGTGTGTGTGTGTTGCAGTGAACCTGGTCGTGATCTGCATTTCTTCAGCTTCAGCCATCACTCTCATCCTCGCCATCTCTCTCTGGGTGTTCTGGTGAGTTAAATGTCTCTGCAGGTGACAGGTTGCAGCGCGGCAGGTAACCTGTCGATGGGCAAATGAGGGCAAGGCAGCCGCTGCCATATTAAACAAGACAAACAGGATGTTCTGATCGTTAACTCACCAAAACCAAAGTATCATGCTACGCTCACAAACAGGAAGTGGTGTGGCTGAGGCAGACAGGTGCCTCTGCCACAACAACTGCACTGGTAGACAGGTACCGTCTGTTCCCTCTGCCTTTGTGGTACAAAAACAGATTTATTTTCCAATTTCCTGTCGTCTGACTTTTTGAGGTAATGTTTTCTTGGTTCGTGCACTGTAACCAATGCCACATTTGCTGTGCATGAACAATGATTTCAACTCCAAAAAAAATAAAAATAAGAGTTGAAGGCCAGCACTCGTGGGGTATTTTTACAGATTTAAATGAATGATTCATGGGAAGAGACTGGACAAATGTTTCAGCCTGAGGCCTTTGTTAGGGCCATTCTGTAAAAATACCCCATGACTCAAATCTATAAAAAAATATCCGATGAGTGGGGACCTTCATGTGTTTATTTTCAGGTGTTTTGCTCGGCGCATCCGTTCTGACTGTAGGTGACTCAGTTATCTTGGACAAAAGATTCAAATTCCACATCTGTTGAAGCTCTATCTGTCAGGAAATTGGATATATTCATGAATTTAAAAAAATAATACAAAAAAATATCCACATATCCAACTTCTACCCCTGTTACTGTTGGAAATAATCACAAAATCAACTATCTTTTACGACTGATATGGGATATCTGCTTTTTATGGTCTCTACTTCTAGAAGTTTCCACATTTCCACATTCCAGGGCAAACCTTAACTTCTCTTAAGCACGTATGTCAAGACCAGATCAGGCCTCGGTGTGCAGAGATGGTGAATACAGGCGCGCTGTTCGGCACAATACTGTTTCAGAGGCCGTTTCAATGGGCTCGCCTCTCTGGTCAGAACATTTGGTCAAGGTGCCATTGGTCGAGCGAGCCTCTGTCCCATTATCCCCTGTTCCAGTGGGAGGGTCCTGTCAGGCTAATTTGGGAAGGTCAGTCACACAGCATACAACAGCATACGCTGAGAAAACATGACGCCCCAGGAGGAAAGCTATTTTGAGATTTGCGTCACCCCGCCAATGTGAGGAACACTTTTTGACAGGAGCAGGTCTTCATTGGCACGGTTAATGTCATTGGGGTCATAATGTATGAGGTGAGCTACTGCTTCTGACATCAGAGAGATCAATGATGATGACTAGGGTCACCACTCTTCTCCATTGATATTCCTGTCGCATAATGCAGCCACACTTGCAAGCGGCCTACTTGAGTGGACTCAGTCTATTGGATTAAGTCACAGTGCCACCTAAGGGTGCTGTTCAGGCATACAATCCCAAACAACACGATTCACAATGGGATTATTCATGCTGAATAATGATAACAAACATCCCTTTTTGCTTTGTTTTGCAGGAAAAGAGGCAATGGGCGTCAAACTAAGGTATGACTGAACTTAAATTAATATTTCCATAAATCTTTTTTTGCACTATACACACAAATTGCTATTTCTCATTTTGCTCATTATATCATTACACATCTCAGCAACCAACATGACAGCTTCTTTGTGTCTCTCTCTCTCTCATGGCTGCACATGCAACTCAGAATGAGGAGTCGTCTTCGGCCTTGACCTCCCTGATGCAGGACCCCTGCTCTCCTGAGCTGAAAAAGGCAGCAGTGCCAGGAGGAAACAGCCAGGAATATGCCCACCTGGTCAATTACTCCATAGTCCTTGACGTCAAAACTACTGTCTGATAAATGCATAACTAAAAGAGAAAATAAACCTGCACAGTGGACAGCAAATCCACCTTTGAAGAACATTCAAATATCCAAACTGAAGGCTTGGCAGCTCTTATAAAACAGCTTTGTTCATCATTTCAGCTTATTTTATGTGACTCACACTGCCAGTGCAGTGGAGATGAAGTATTTTCTGTATTTTTTTTTATTCACTGAGGCATCTATTTTCTGTTTTTTTGTTTGTTTGTTTTTTTGGTTACTTGATAGAAAGGCATTAACAATTTCAAATACACAATTTTTTGCACTTTTTTCATTTTACTTGAATTTTACATTGTGAAATAATCTGCATTTTGTTTTCAGGTGACATTTTGTTATCAATGATATTTTTGCTATGACAACAAATGTGAATAAAATTTTCTTTGAATTTTCTCAGTAGTATCCACACTTGACTTGTGTATTTAAAACAACTTTTACAGGGAGGTCATGTCATCTAGCATTATCTCAATCCTGTAATACATCACATTTTCAGATTTGGAACTTTCACTTCATTTGCTCCTTTACTTTTTTGCCTACTTGGGATAAATTGGTGCAACAACACTGAAAATCTGTTAATGCAACTCCATACTCCTCTACCATACATGATCAAGATGGAGACAGACTGAACTCCAGCTCTCCTCATCCTACATTTGCAGCATGAAGTTGCTTGTTGTTGTTGCAGTGTTATTACGCCCTCTAGTGGCTAATGGTTATGCACACAGCTTGGTGAAAAAGGTTTTAATTATGAAGTTCTCATTGTAGTTCAATGTCATAGTTTCTTTGAGCACTCAACACTCAACCATCTATCCACCTTTTAAAAATTTCAAAAGTGGTTTTGGTGGCCATGATGAAAGTTTTCCCAACAAAATAATGTGATACCATCAGTGTGTCCCTCTCACACGGTGAGCCACACCAACCAAGGTACCTTACGACTGGATAAAAACTGTATTCCTGTGCACCTCGCTATCATGCTTGCCCAAAGGAATTAATCTTTAAAAAAAAAAAAAAAATTATAATTGACAGTCATTAAAGTCTTTTTATTACATGTTCTCAAATGCATTTTTGTATATGAAAAACATTTACATATAATTATTTCTTTGTATAAAAGTTACCCTATCGGTGTACATTCCAGGGGCCATTCAGAGCCATGCATGTTTTCATTCAAACAGATGATTTCACTAAGTAGCTCAACTTCAACCAGGAGGAGGAAGTGATCAGTGACATCAAGTTGGAGTAGTGTTAAGGTGGAATGGAAACCTGAATACACATGGCTCTCAATGGCACATGGCTGGAGACCACTGCACTACAACAGTATTTAAAATGATCATTAAATTCTGTTGAAATCTGTTGAAAAAAAGCACGTTACACAGGCTGGAAAACGCAGCAATTACCGTTTTAAAATGGTACAAGTCCTGCCTTTGAAAAACAATGAACACAAAACAGTAATTTTTACATTGTGATTAACAGGAGCAAATGTCATATTTACAGACATTTTGCAAATGAAGTCCTTTTAAGTAGTCACCATCATCATCCTGCTTCACCATCTGGTCTCATGTGGTTGAGTACATCCTCCTTGGTTTAGGTTTGAGTGCGAAAGCTACCTACAAGATCCTTTTAACTTGTCTTCATCTTTTCTTATACACACATGCCTTTAGCTGCAGTCCTGATTTCTTTACATTTTCTGGAGCATTTCCTGTCTTCACAAATTCAAAGGAGTAGAAGTGACTGTTCTCTGTGTCCTATAAAGAAAAAAAGAAGAAATACAACAAAATCATGTAGAGCATTATGTCAGTCTGAGTTTGTGCAAATGTCAAAAAATAAAACTGGAAGGAAGAAGCTCTTTATCTGCTAGAATAACATCCTTAAATATCGGAGAAAGCCAGGAATGTTAAATGTGTTTCTAATAATCCTTATTTTATAATAACTACTTAGGTTATCCTGTTTACTTGTATTAACCCAAACTACACATGGCTACTATCATGACACCGTGCACGCTGCCTTACCTTGGACACCAGCTTGAATCCAAGACTTGCCAGTGCAGTCAGGAAGCTCCGCACATTGTCAAATCTGCTCGCCACTTCTGCAATTTTCAGGACACCCCTATACAAATTGTGCATAGCCGTTATAATGACTTGAATATACCCAAAAACTATAAACATATAGTATCCCGAGTCAGCATGAAATGCCTTACCCCATCACCAACACGCGATTGGCCTCCACTAAAAAATCTGTCAGGTTGGTTCCCATGAGAGAGAGGCAGAAAACGGCGATGTTCACACTGCCATCGTCAAGGGGGACCTGTGAAGGGACAATGCACATTTTAGGGCAATCACACAGGCAGTGCACAGTAATTAGCAAACACAATCACCAGCAACACACTCACATCGGCCATGTCACACACAGTAACAAGATCACAGGTGGATGCCAAGTCAAAGCAGTGCACTTTGTTCTTCACGCTGCGGGCGATCTTGCAGTCTCCACAGCCAAAGTCTGCAACCACATGAGTGGCAGGTCTGAAACAAACAGGAGATGTCAGGAGTCACATCAGATGACAAGAGCATACAGAAGATGAATTAATATTTGACTTGCAGTGCAAATGTTAAATCTACATAATACTTGGATTATGGGTGCACAAGCTGTTTGATGAAACTTGATGGATGTTCTGCACTTTCACATTTTTTGGAGCTGTGCAGAAGTTTGGGAGTGGGCAGATATGCAACTAATAGAGCTAACGTGCTTGGCGGTCCTAAAAACTTAGAGTGTTGACTGACATGAGGGTGAGTAGGTAATGGTAGCATTTTTATTTTGGGTTAGGAAATGAACAAAAATGGAACATTCCTTGCAAAATATTATCTATGAATAAGACGCTGTCGAATGTCTCACTTTTGCTGAATGTATGAGATGATAGCATCCACTGGATTGGCTGGCCATCTCTGAACCTGGGCCGTGTAGCCTTTGTGGTAGATCCAAAAGGCCTGGGGATCCTGTTTGAACATGCGTTTTGCCTCACCGCTGGTCGTGGTGTACAAAACCTCGTTGATGTAGCGGAAACGAGCAGCCTCCAGGCGCTGCTCCATGCGGGACCTGAGGGATGCAGAGCGGTCTGCCGAGGCCTCTTGGACCTCCTCCTCCTCCTCTGTGGGTGTCAACTTATCCTCACCCTTCTCATCCGTGTGACTGTCCTGCTTGTCGGGTTCTTGGCTGTGGAGCAATTTCCGCAGCTTCTCTTTTTTGCGATTCTGCTCTTTGCTCACCTCCAGTTTCAGTCTTTTGTTGGGTGCTGGGTGCTGCTGCTCATCTCTTGTTTCCTGATGTGGTTCACCTGCTTCCTGTTTTGCTCCATCGCCAGAGAATTTAAATTCATCTGTTTTAACATGTTGGCCTACCTTTATTTTTTTCTCCTTTTCAACCAGCTGCTTAACATCTCTGATCATCTGTTTGCCCGATGCGGTAGAAACGTCATTGTCCTTTTCAACATTTTTTCTTTTCTGTGGTTTTCGTTCCTTCTCCTTTTTCTTATTTGGGGCTGGTGACAGAGTAAATGTTTGTTGACTGTTGATGTTGTTGCTATTTGAATCCACTATGGGTTGTTCCTTTTGGCTTTGTTTCCCAGCAGTGTCGGCTTTGATTACTTCTCCTTCAGGTTTATTCTGGCTGTATTTATTTTTACATTTCCTCTTGTTCTTCATCTTGTTTCTCCATTGTTTTCTGCTCAGTCTATTTGTATTCTCTCCCTCTTTTCCTTCAGACTTGGCTGATTTGGGATTTTTAGCGGCATCTACCTTGGCTGCATCTGTGTTTTTCACCTTTGGGACCCCTTTAGGAGAAAGGAAAACACCACATTAGTTCAGTTAACTTGCGTGGTAGAAATGTTAACCTTCAACCGTTTTGTTACTCACCAGATTTGCTGTCTTTCTGCTTCTTTTTTGTTACAGTTTTCTTCTCCTTGCCTCCCACAGTTAAGTCACCAAGTCCAGCCTCTTCCTTTGATATATCTACTTGTTTCTGCCTTTTACGTCTTTTCTTCTTTTTCTTAGTGTGTGATGGGACTGCTTCTGTCTCACTGTCACTGTCCTGCTGAGGGGCATCGCTCTTCCACGCAGGTACTGATCCCAGTGTCTGGAGGGTCCGTAACAAGCTCTTTTTCCCAGCACCTTTGGTCTGTTCAGAGGAGCACAATCAGTTCAATACCCACAAATCACTGTGACTGAAATATGTAAAATACTACTTTTTTTGCAGTAGGTTAATGCATGCATGTGTATTAAATGAAAACTACCTTGACATCGGTGCTGCTGTTGGGCTTTTGAGTATTGCCAAAAACTGTTTTACTCAGAGCTTGAGCATCAGGTTCATCATTCCAGTCTTCATCTTCAAGAAACATTTTTACTCAAGGGCTGTGAAGAACAGGTATATGTGATTGGTTTATTGAAGTACAGCTGGGCCACACATAAAGTCCATATTAATCGGAGAATTTACTCTGAACTCTGTCAGTGAGAAATTCAAGAATATTCAGAGCTACCTGACACTAACTTTACTGTCTGAACAGGATAGCTAATGCTAACAGGCTAGCTGGTTCAGTGATTCAACATCTAATCTGTAGCAAAACGAAGTGATTCACCTGTCAAACGGCTTCTTTCGCTATGGACGGTGTTTGGATATAAACATCTACTGCCGTGACCAGTTAAAAAGATAGCATGGTTACATCAATATTTTATTAATCAAATCCAACCACGTTGGGTGACGGCGACTCCTTTTCACGTGCGTAAAGGAAGCAAAACAAAACTACAGTCGCATATGAATGACGTAATGAATGCCGAAGAAGCGGTATGGGAAACTGAGTTCCTCAGTGATATGTATTTAACAGCTACTAATGTATCTGGGACTGAATGCAGTACGTTTCTATGTATTTGAATTTGAATTTGAAAAAACATAATGATGAAGACGATCACCACCAGATGGGACCAGAGAACATCCTTTTAATAAATTGTTGAAAGAGTTACTTTGAAAGAAAGAAAGAAAGAAAGAAGGAAAGAATGAAAGAACAGGGTGTTAAATAGAGGTATTTAAATTGACATATTGCTTCAACAGTAGTGTGAATTTCTGACCATAATCTCAGAATAAGATATTTTCCCTTGACAAACATGTTGTGAATAAACTATTCCAACAACTTTCTGCATACACTGATAAAAGTTTCTATAATCTTGAATTATTCTGATGTTTCTGCAAATATAACAGTTTACATTTCTTGTGTCATAACTTCAAACTTAAAAAGCAATCAGTTAATTTGTAATTTATAATAAGATTTAACGTGGGCTCTACGTTATTCTTGGCATACACACTTAAACGTGAATGCGATCCTTTAGAAAATCACGTTAACGTTCCCCAGAACAGGTCAGCCAATACTTGAACCACTCCTGTCTGAGAGTTGAAACCGGGCAATTTACTCCTCTATCTGTAATATCACTGAGACTAAAATATGGCACTAGCCCGTGGACATTTTTTCGACCCATATTATTGTGCAAGTTCTTGCACCCAAATGACTCTTGGGTGCGAATGAGATTCAGGTCCATACCTCTTGGTGTGGGGCAGCTTCCAATTTTACATCCCATTAACACCATAAATTCAAGGGTTTCCTCTCTCAATTCTAGCTTCATACTAAGAGCAGTGCAGATACACTAACACAGACTGAACTCACCTGGGGCACAGAAATAACACGTGGATTCTTAACATGCGTGGCAATCACCTGTAAGACTCAAAAACTATAGCCTAAGGGAGTGAATATCTTGACACCATGCAGGTACTGCGGTTTGCTCCCTTTGGAGGGCGCTGAGTGAAGGGGAAATGTTTTCTTCTTCAGCGCCACCACGTACGTAAGGACGACGGCGAGGGTGTGGACGTACCAAAAGCATTCAATCTTTTGGAGATAACATATATTGCTAATAACTTGTGCTGTGTCTATCTTGTTAACCGTGCATTGCCGAATCTACCTGGTAAGTTAACCTTACGAGAAACCGTTTTGTCTTTGATCTGTTAAACGATGAAAATGTGTTTTAGGTGCGTCGGGTTTTCAGTCAGCGTCAAATGAGAGAGGCAGAGACCACGGCGTCAACACAGTTGGTTAGTTAGCTTGTTAGCAAACCTGACTTTATCAAGCTTAAGTAGTGATGTAAGCATTCGGCTTAAATTTTTTCTGATATAATGAAGATAGCCGGTAGTGCTACCAGGAGTTGAGTGACAAACCAGCTAAAGTAGATGCTCTCTTGTGTTAGCTAAGCCAGTTAACAATGTAGCTAACGTTAACTGTTTGTTCAACTGCTGTACTTAACTAACGTTAATGGGAAACGTTTCTTGTTCTGTTACTCTTAACGTTAAAACGGTTAATGCTAATTGAAACGCTAGTCAGTCAGCAAAATTAAAAAAAAATAGATAACACACTAAAGTCAACACTGAAATGTTTCATTAGCTAGATTTCTAGAGGCAATTTACAGAGCAGTGGCATATGAAGTTGGAGTATGGTGTTATTCCTTTTCCCTTTTAAGCTGAAACAAAAATACTCCCGTCAGTTGTTGCTGTATGTAAAAGTTTAAATTGGGATCCGTCTGTAATCTGCCCTGCTAAGTCATACAGGGTTCTCCAGTCATAGCCATGCATGATGAATCACTTTCCAACAAAATGTCTCACCCGCACACCCACCCAATATTAGTAAGGTAGAATTGCTCAACCCTTAGTCGTCTGGTTTTCTTCTTACTCTGGTTTATATGTACAGCTGTGATGTTATTACCTATAAGAGAGAGGATATTCCTGGCTGAGTTGATTGAAAATTATTTATTATTCCATTAACCCACCAGCACAATCATGAAAGTACTCTAATAGGTAAACAATATAGATGCAGGCCTTCATAAACCTTAAAATGTTTCTGTTTTGTCTTTTTTTTCAGAATTGAGTGTCAGGGATCATCTCTGATTGTGTCCCACACTGTTCCAGATGAGGGGCGGATGCTTGCCAGGACCCTTGTGAATTCCTCTGCCTGCCTCTCTTGTACGACCCAGTACCCCCAGTGCAGTTCTGTGTCCACCCCAAAGAGTGCAAGTGTAACTTAACAGAGGAACAATAAGCCAGTCATCATGGATGATATCTTCACACAATGCCGGGAAGGCAATGCGGTAGCAGTTCGTTTATGGTTGGACAACACGGAAAATGACCTCAATCAAGGGTGAGCCAAGGGTCAACGTCAGTTTATTTTGAATCTGTTTTGTTTATTTTCTCGTAGGAAATTAATGTTGTCAATGATTCACAAACCAGCTGTATTTGTGGCGAGAAAACGTAATCAAATGTACCAACTCAGCTGAAGTCGGGAGTTGCAAAGCATGTAAGATCCTTATGAGTGACTGATCACTCATTATGTCCAGCCGGCTCTCTTGCTGTAGGTACAGCTGTGTCCTCCCTTTACATGCCTGGTTCAAAAATACTCATTACTCCTTGTCATCAATAATATCAAACCATACATGACCTTCCATTTTTACAAAACACACTAAAGCTTGTAAAATAACATGGGTCATTAGGCAGAATCCTTTATCCAAAGCATTACAGTACCATGAGGGCACACATTTTTAGCATCAGTGGCACAGGACCACCAAAGAAGTGTGGAACAGCTGTATGAACTAAAGACTGACCACAGCATAGTGTGTGTCACTCATTGCCAACTCAGTACATAATTAGTTCTTCTGATTTCTGCCTTAATTTTCCTGCACATTATTAGTTTTATGAAATTGTACTTCTGTGCACGACAGTTGCTGCAACATGAATATGTGATGATACTTGAATCAGAAATTTGGCAACATCACAGTTAAACTGCAAATAATAGTTTGATGTTCTCAAAGCATTTTTCTGGTGCGGGCTAGCAGCCTGTGTTGTGCAGTTGCCAGTGGGATCATGGCCCATGATTTGAACCCATTTCCTAACAAGCACATGTCTGTGTCTGGAATGCCAATGGAATAATTTAAAAGCAAGATAGCAAGCGTTTCCCAGCAGGAAACCTGGTGTCTTGTTTTCCTCATTGCTGCTGCCATGCTGTTGCTTTGTCAGACTTGAAACTGTTACATTTTAATTTAGCCTCTACAAAGATATGAACTAAAGACATCTGAGATCATCTTTGGGGCTTTACCAAAGTGAGATCTGGATATAGAAAATACGCCACACATCTGTAAGACATTGCATATTTATTAGGATATTATAGACAATATTCAATCTTATGGTACACCATGTCATAAGTCCTGGCTGCCTCCTCTGCATCCTTGGCTGAGTCTGTAAAGAGAAATTTGGCAGAGCTATCAAGAACTGATGGCTATTCCAGACCTTTCAAAGGAAAGGTGCTTCTTTTGGAGTTTTTTTTTGTCCACGATTTAGAGGAAGCAGATTAAATTCAGAATAAGCAGAGAGATTCCATGAGGCCTACATGTTTTTTGAAGCCATTTTTTCTCATCTTATCCTCTGTTGTAGTACCTCACAGACAAGGTGGAGCACAGTAACACAAATCTAGGTGAAATTTGCGTGTGCACGCGCGCGCCCATGTGTGCGTTCCTGCCTGTGTGTAAGCTACAGTCACTCTGTGTTTGCCCCCTTGACCTCCATCACCAGTGTGGAACAGTGTGATTCACTTACAAATGACACTGAGGTCCAGCATCTGAGGTTTCAATGAAAAAATAAACTGGCACTTCTCCAATATTTATATTAAAATAGAAAGGGAGCACTTTTCAATGAGTGTGTTTTTTCATTTTCTCTGACTTCCACAGTAAAGTGGAGCATGAAAATAACCAATAAAAGTGCCAACCCTATTATTTCACATCTATGAATGAAGGGAGAAAATGATTGATTCATTCTCTGATGCTGGATTTGGCTCTGACAGTGCACACTGTAGCCTTCTCTCTATAATATACACACCATCTACCAAGAAAAGCTGAATTAGTTGTAAATAGAAAAACAACAGTCACAAGCTCCTAAGTACAGCTTATTGATAATGTAACTATAACGTGGTATGAAATATTGAGTTGTTATTTGCTCCCAAGTCAAAACATTTTCTCAAATTTAGTTTGCATTGTGGTTGAGAAGAGTTAACTGAACAGCAGTGTGTTTATTCAGCCTGAGCCAGCCTCACTTTGCTGCTACAAAAGTTTTGAAGCCTTTTATTACTCATATAAATTTCTACAATTTTATTTGTTTATAATATATTACAGTATGCAAAACACTGGCCAAAACCTCTCAAATCATTTGGAAACCATTTGCAGCCCAACAAAATGTGCAAAAAGTGTTAAGGGAAGGGAAGTCATTTTTTTTAAATGTATGAATGCTTTATATTTTTAGTCTTTGCTCTGATTTTATCTGTTTATTTGACCATTGCTGTGAGACTGTATGAATGCATTGAGCTGCTGTGGATGTACACATAGTCACATGCGGCTCTCTTCCATTAGCTGATTACATGTCAAGTTCCCTTTGCTGGTTGATATATCTTTCCCACTGGGGAAACACATCCATTCTTGCCTAATCCTTTTCCTGCACTAAACTGCACATTTTAAGGTACAAACTTCTAATGTTTCCCCTCCTATTAAGATAAACCCATCAATAATTGCCTCTGCAATGTGTTAGTGTTGTGTGCTCCTTGGTGTGTGTGTGTGTATGTGTGTGTGCGAGACAAAGAGTTGTAGTGGAATGCTGAATCTCCTTACAAGGAATAACACGCAGGCCTCAAGGGAACAGTCTACCACCTACCAAAAATGAGAGAGGGAGACGGGGAGGAGATTATTGTAGTGGGCAGGACCCAAAGAGTTATGAGGGCTTGTGTGATGGAGCAGAGAATCTTTGTGTGTGTGTGTGTGTGTGTGACAGTGTGTGTGTGGCCAAAGACTGACTGAATTTTTCACAGAAGGAATGCACAGAAAGCCGTATCAGAGCATATCTCCTTCCCCTCCTCCCCTTGTGTGTTTCCGGTATTTGTCTCCCAGCGGTATTAGATAGCGCTGTGTATTTCCCCTCAGCATTTCCACATAGTTGAAAAGAGCTAATTGCAAAGTTTGAAGAGAGTTGCCCTAATTGTTTACACACACAGCCTTCTTATCAATGACCGCTGCAAGCCTCTTTGGTATTTTGAATGCATTTTACTCTGCTACTGTGTTGTTACTTTTGTGGTTCATGATCTTGAACAAAATGTTGAATTTTAGAGCAGAAAGCATGCATTAATTCTAGGGATATTTTGTTTTGATGGATTCACTTTCAGTGAAGATTGTATGATAATGGTATTCAAAGTCAGGAGTAGTGAGTCCCAGCCTCTGCTACTCCCCATGTGTGTGTGTTTGTCTCAAATAGTTGAGTCCTCTACTCCAGTGTTGTGTAGGAGTGTGTAATCCATGGCTTTAATGGATATCTCTATTTAGCCTCCTTTTTAAAAAGTAAATCCAAAAGTAGAGCGCTATTATGATTATATGATTAGCTTGACCAGAGAAGTTTCAGTTTGAAATTGTTGGTGGGGAAAGCACCTATGTTTTTAGAATCGACCATGTTGTTAAGTTTGAGGTTCCTCGTTTGGCAAGGAGGTATCCAGGGCGATTACTGTTTATATATAACCCCTCTGGGTTAGCAGTGAGTGTGAGCCAATGGTCCTGCCTCTGTTTCACCAGGGTGACAGGGCCGGCCGCGGTCTTCAGCCTGGGCGGGGTGGGTCATCTATAACTTTGCGCCAAGTCGGGTCTGTGTGTTGCGAAGCCAGTGGGAGATGGCGGGTTTTTTTAGACGCCCTCTGGCCAGTTGCTAGTAATCACACAGCTTTCCTCCAGTAGAACCTGGTCTTACAAATCAAGATCATTTTACATTTGTGCTATTCTTACTTGGTAACTTGACTTTAGGGCTGAGCAATATAGCCTTAGAATGAGATCACAGTATATTTTAGCCATGGCGCGATATTATATAACTGGGTTTTATTTTATTGTCTAAAATAGCCCGACTGTTTAATTCTCAGTCTGGACCATGAACTCACTATTTAACAACAGTCTTGAATTAGTTTAATTAGATGTCCACAATAGTCTTTTATGAGCTACTTGTGCAACCTAACTCATAAACATAAAACTTGATCAATCTTTAACATTTAATCTTAGTGTGTGCAAATAAGATTAAAATACAGTGCAGAAGGACCGAATCTCAATATTATCATTTCCATATTCTTTGTTTAAATATATTTATCACTGGAAAACAATGTGTTACCCAGTTCTGCCGTGCTACATTATCTGCTAATGTGATTTGTGTTTTTGTTGTGTTGATGGTGCCATCCTCACCTCGCAGATGGAATCTCTTGAAAGTGAATTTGCCTCCCCCTCATTGTGTGGTGTTATATGGCCTGGCAGGGATGTCACAGACAGACAGGGTGCAGACAGGGGCTCTTCCTTGGGCTTTTCCCGTCTGCCCCTAGCTGAGCGCTGTTGGCAGGTGGAAGTGCCTGAAATAAATTACCCCAGCCAGTGTGAAGGGACGGTGGGAGAAAACTCTGGCACTGAAATCCCCTCGGTGTGCATTACAAGAGCTGCTCCTGCCTCCACTAATGCTATTCACTTGACCAGAATAGGCACCAAACCCAGTTGAATGTTGTTACCTCGAAAGGGAAATCTACCCTAAAAATATAACTGTTTAATTCAATGATCTTGACCATTCCTGATTAGTGACGTCCCTTTGTCTCTTGATTATCTCTTTGTCTTGGTTTCATAGGTGGCTTCATGGTTTTCTGGTTTATGGCTTTTAGAGAGAGTTCTCTTGTTTGTAAAAACTAGTGATTAATCTAAGATCAGAAACATAAAACGTGACATCTGCTTTTCAGTGGATCAAATATGATGCCTTTGAGTGAATACCTTGATAGGGATATTGTGATATTGTAGGGAAGCTGCTAATTGCGGGTGCTTTCATAAGATGTTTACACACAACATTTCTTTATTTATTAGTAATGTGGATATGACGACCAAGCAGGTAGTGGCAAACAATAGAACAACTATAAAAGTCTAATAAGTTAAGAAAATTGCATCCCTTTACTGTAGTGCAGCCTTGAAAACCAGGAAAAAACTACATTTATGCCATATTACAGTATCCCACATCCCAGACAATATCTAGTCTCCTATCATGATATCAATATAATATCAATAAATCACCAAGCCCTATTGCTCTTTAACCCCCTCTTCAAGTTATGGTTATATATTTCATTCTGTGAAGTCTGCCTCCTTCCTTAAACCTGGAGCCTCAACATGGGAAACTCAAATTGTAGTACAGAGTTGGTATTTTTGCAAACTTACTGTTTTGGTATGCCTGCCCTCATAAACTTAGGCTCATTAGTTTGTAGGCTTGGACCTCTTGGGCCAAGAGGAAATTGCACCCAGAGCAGGTCTGGTGTTACAGCAGCAGGTCACCCAGATGCACAGATAGATGTGTGTTGTGGGTCGGAGGGTCTCTGTGGGCCTCTCACGCTGTTTTCAGTGGCGTTGTGCAGGATGTATGTGAGTGTGTGAGTGAGCCTCTGTGAATACAAGCCAGTGAATTGATGATGAGGGCAGAGGGTTCAGATTCCTTCTCGTATCATAATACTCCCTCAGTTCTCACAGCAAATTATTATGCTCGCTGCCTACTCATAATTTCAGAGCAAGTGAATGACTTTATTAATATGTAGGGGCCAGAGGGTTATGTTGCATTTTGGCACAAATAATAAGGCTGGGAGAGATTCATATGGAATAGGAATGTGTATGGAAAATGAAATTTATCACCAGCAAAGTCCAGCTGCTCAGTGGAGCTGAGAGGGAGAGGATGGACTCAGATGAGAGGACGAGGGATTGGAGAGGCTCCAATGAAGGAGGGAGGTTTGGAGATGAAGGAGGGCAGAGTAGAGGAAGGAGGCAGGGGCTAAAGAAATGAAGAATGACATAATCATACACACCAGCTAGTGTGTGTATGTGCTTGGTGTGCATGTGCTAACTGGTGAAGCCAGTCTTGCTGGCCCTTATAAGGACTAAAGTGAATGCTTGGCCCTCTGTTTTTTTCACACCCTTTTCCTGATTGCCTCTCTGTCACTCAGGTTTTGCTGAATCGTAATTCCTCTGTCTTTATCTCTCTTTTGCATTTTGTCTGATGAGGCTCGCTGTCAGTCATTCTGTCCTGTAATTGAGGCCTCTGTCCTACACATGCTGCTGCCAGTGGCACTGAGACAAAGAGCAGTGACAACGACATTAATGCCAGAGGCATATTCGCTTTTTTTTTCTCCACCGCAATCTGCCTTTGCATCAACTTCCTTTTTCAGAGGTAGAGGATGACAGAAGTGCTGTGTCCAACAAATTGAGAAATCCTCCATTATATACCGCCAGCTGGGCTTTAGCAGTAAATTGCTCAAACCTGCTTAATGCTGTCATTTCTGTTCCATTTTTCACACCAAGAAACTATCTGAAGGCTTCCTTATGGGCACTAAGTGTCTGAACCCGTACATTAGGTTCAGTCATTAATGCAAAGCCATAAGCAAACAGCAGACGTTTTATGCTTATCACACCAAAATGAATATGCTGCAGAGGACATTTGCAATCTGTACCACTTGGAATTGAAAGAGCCTCAGCGAGGAGCCAGACTATTAGAGTGCTGCTGAGCTTAATGAGGATAACCACTGTGCTGAGGCTGTGTTCAGATATGCAGTATGTTTTGCCATCAAATCATCCATAAGCAAAAGTTTTTCTGCATCCTCAGTTACTCAGACTCCTTGCTGTGCAGAAGGTTTATGTGTGTCCCTCTCTCCCTGTAGGGATGACCACGGCTTCAGCCCTCTGCACTGGGCATGCAGGGAGGGCCGCTCCAGTGTGGTGGACATGCTCATCATGAGAGGAGCCCGCATTAATGTCATGAACCGTGGAGATGACACGCCTCTGCATCTGGCAGCCAGCCATGGCCATCGTGACATTGTGGGAAAGGTGGGGTTCCTGTAAACACTGAGCTGTGCACACAGTCAGTCACTGATGTTTCTACTGTAGAAGAGAAGGAGTGCAGATCTAGGATCACTGGTCAGGTCACATGAAGACTTAAGCTGCACAGTATCAGACTGGTTGAAAATCAGGTACGAGGTCCAGCTAAGGCTATTGTGGCTTTTATACAATGGTTACATTTAGCGAATAAACCCAAGCTCTTTGAACAACTTCCTTGTTGTGTGGTGAAAAAATGGTTATCAGTTTCAACCCCTGAGTCTTTGGTAAGTTTCTGGGCATTTATAATTAGAATCATCGCAAAGGGTGAGATTCAACCTTCCTGTATCTACACAACAAAGTTTTTATGTTCATTGTCACACTTCAAGCCTGATGCACAAGTTCCTACAGAACACAGCCACGGTTAACACACTTCCATAGAAAGTCGCTAACAATGCAGCTTTGACCTGTTTCCTTTATTCAGAATGACACCAACTAATATTTTCCAGTATACATATACTGTGCTAGAGGTTACACATGTTAGCTTGAGAAAACTTTTTGGAAACTGGTGGCAATAAGGTAAAATAGTCACTAATCTCCCCATTGCACAAAGGATCAAATCTAGCAATATGTTCATGTATCCCTTTAAATATTACTCATAAAAAATGGGATCTTACGAAACCTGAAGTGATGTCAACCTAACACATACACATAGTAAAGTCTTGTCTGTTCTTGCACTGCTTTGATTAGTCATTTCATGGAGCAGGGAACGCTGGGTAATTTCAGTGCTGATGGGGAAATTTGATAATTTGATGACTGTTACGCAAGTGTAACTATAAAACTCAACAGTTGTTACAGACTACTTTGATATACAAGGATAATGACATAAAACTGCAATTTGCTGGAAAATGTTTTTATTTTAAATGTTAACCTTTGTGCACCCAAGTAAAGTCGAGTGATGTCCAATTTCATTTCCTTCACACAATCAAACTGGGGAGCTGCTCAGTGCAGTCTTATACTGTTGGCTGGCTTCATTGGTGCACTTGGGGATTAAAGATCTTGCTCAAGGGCACTTCAGCTTCCCTACTGAGGGAGCAAAGAGTGTTGCTCATTTACAGTTCCCATACACATTTTCCTAGCTGGTCCAGGGGCTCGAACTGGCAACCTTCCTGTCACATGTCCACTTCTCTACCTTCTAGTTTACTGCTATCCCCAAAATTCTTGTGTGGCAGCACCTATCCTGACAATTACTGACATTTGTTGCTGAAAAATCTCGCTTGGTTCATTCGTTCATTTAAAATTAATATATTTTGTTTTTTACACAATCAGTTGGTAGATAAACCAGAGAGGCTAAAAGTATCCCAATTGTGTGATTTGCAATCATCAGAGATATTAATGCTGCTGCTTTTTGAAAAAAAAAGATACAACGACAACGTAACTGTTGTTTTATCCAACAGTATTCAATGCCAGAATGTGAGGTTGCTTCTTTAGGTTGTCAGATTTTTGAACTGCTGCAGGCCACAGTTACTCAGTTTAATATTCGGCATTTCACAATACCTCTGGTATGTGGCCACAGGCAAGACAAAACTCTGCAGTTGTCCTAGGTAGCATTAGCACCCATCCCTGTATACAGCCCAAACAAGACCTGGCCAGCCTTGTTTTGCATGTAATCCTGTGTTTCTCCATCTTTTAGCTGATCCAGTGCAAAGCAGACACGAACACTGCCAACGAGCACGGCAACACACCACTGCATTACGCCTGCTTCTGGGGCCAAGACCTCGTGGCTGAGGTTAGTGCACCCCCTGGTGGCCTGACACAGGATGTTTCTCTGTTTACTTTTGATCCCCAGCATGATAAGTTTTTGAAAACTCACAAACACTGCTGTTCCCCAGGACCTCGTGACTAACGGGGCTCAAGTGAGCATATGTAACAAATATGGAGAAACTCCTCTGGACAAAGCCAAACCTCACCTGCGCGATATCCTCAGAGGTATCCCCACCGATTATTCTAACAGTTAACCACTAATTTGAATGCTACAGTGTCTACCTTTTGTGTGCCATTTGTATCTCATTGCACTCTCTGTCTCCATCCTTAGAAAAAGCTGAGAAATTGGGACAGAACTTAACAAAAGTTCCCTTCAAGGACACATTCTGGAAAGGCACCACTAGAACGCGACCTCGTAAGTCCCACAGACGCACAAACCAGTTTATTAGCTGGCTATTTTCCACTTGGTTTTCACTTGGTTTTAAAATGGCACGGCACACTGCATAAATGGGGGAAAAAATGTTCCGTAGTGGCCTCACATGCAGTTTCTAATTTGGTGGTTGAAATTTCCTCTACTTTTCTGTGTGCATAATATCTTTAATTCCACATGAATAGTAGAGCTTTTGTTAAAAGTTTTAGGTTGACACTTAAGCTTGTCTGAATCCTGTGTTTCCAGGCAATGGCACATTGAACAAACATGCAGGCATTGACTACAAACAGCTCTCTCTTCTGGCTAAGATAAATGAGAACCAGTCCGGAGAGGTATTTGGTATTTCTGGTTTCATTGTAGTGAATATTCTTGCAGAACTGCTGATACTGCTAAGTTAAAAGAAACATCATCATTTTCATTAACAAACTGTATTTCTCTGATTCGCTGTAAATAATGCCACTTTGTCCTGCATTCAATTCTCTTCTGTAGCTCTGGCAAGGGCGTTGGCAAGGAAATGAAATTGTTGTTAAAGTGCTAAAGGTTCGTGACTGGACCACAAGGAAGAGCAGAGACTTCAATGAGGAGTATCCCAAGCTCAGGTTACTATTTAACACTCAGGATTGTATAGTCTATTTGTCCTCCACTGTTGTGATCATTCATTTGTCTGTTTACATTGTGTTGATCCAAAACGTTTTGTATGATTTCCTGGCTTCTAAGTTTTTGTATTATTTCCACCACACACAAGCCTCTTGTTTATGTCAAATCCCATGTGGATTTGCGTGTCTCTGTCTGTCTACTCCCCTGTCCCTCCTTCTTGGGCTCCATCCCAGGATATTTTCCCACCCGAATGTCCTACCCATGTTGGGAGCATGTCAGTCTCCTCCCGCCCCTCACCCCGTCATCATCACACACTGGATGCCTTATGGCTCGCTCTACAATGTGCTGCATGAAGGCACCAGTGAGTACTTCTACTCTGGTCACAATGTGTACTTGCCACCAATTGTGGTGATTTGCGGGGATTTGTGATTTATTGTGCAGCACTCTGAAGTGTTTGTCATTATGGTGTCATCACTCTCTATAAGTAGCAATTTTATTGTCACCCTATTGTCTAGTGAGACACACTGGCTGAAATGTGTTATTCTTTGTTCCTACTCTGCTGTCAGACTTTGTGGTGGACCAGACACAGGCGGTGAAGTTTGCTCTCGACATTGCCTGTGGAATGGCCTTCTTACACACACTTGAACCCATGATCCCTCGCCACTATCTCAACAGCAAGAGTGTTATGGTAATATATACTATGCACATGCTTTCAGCACAGAGATTAGAGATTATATCTCATAATATATCAGATTGATACAACAATTTAGGTTCCGCATGGAAATTGTGCAATAGAACCAGCAGGAAGTGATATCGTTTATATTTCAGAGTGGTAATTCTCTCAATGTTGTATGTTTATACAGATTGATGAGGACATGACAGCCAGGATCAGCATGTCGGACGTCAAGTTCTCCTTTCAGTGTCCTGGCAGGATGTATTCCCCTGCATGGGTAGCCCCCGAAGGTAAGTATCACTCCTGAAATTTGTGTTCGGAGTGACAGCTGAAGCCGCAGAAGCTTGAGAGTAATTCAGATTGAGGTGTAATCTACAGCTGATTTCCCTTAACAATAACATTAAATGGAAACAAACTGATAACGACATGAGTGTGGACCTTGTGACCGTTATCTGTTGCCATCAGTTACCATTGCAAATTAACTGTGCACACTGTCAGCAAGGAGAGCAGAGAGTTCTGATATTGATAAATAACAAATACCCAGATTTGACTCTGAAGACCTTACCTATTTGTAGCAGGAAAGCTATCTTAGAATACTAACACCACATAATGATATGGATAATATTTACTTTCTGTACTTAAATCTTAAGTATGTAAAAGTATGAAGCCAAAACATCCTTCCTAAGCCTCAAGCCTTGTCTAAATTCCATGGAAAGCTCAAAGTTGAGGTTTTTCTTCAAAAGTGCTTTTGGGATAAAGCAGAAAGAGGCAGTGCCCAAAACAAATTGCTACTGTTGTCTCTAACTCTGTGGGTTTGCTCTGTGTGATGCTAAGCTCTGCAGAAGAAGCCTGAAGAGATCAACCGTCGGTCAGCAGACATGTGGAGCTTTGCTGTGCTGCTGTGGGAGCTGGTGACCAGAGAGGTGCCCTTTGCTGACCTGTCCAACATGGAGATAGGCATGAAGGTTAGTAGGGCTACTACTGATGAAGCCACCCATCTAGGTAGCAAACAAGACCTGACAAAATAAGCTTTTACTCCTTAGTTCAGTGGAAGCTGTTATCAGCATTGGCTTCATTGGCTTGTTGTATTCTGTGCAGCTTTTGTTCTCGTCTTTTCCACACTACCGACTGTCTGTTTTGACTTTCAGATTGCCTTAGAGGGCTTGAGACCCACGATCCCCCCCGGCATCTCACCGCACATCTGCAAGCTCATGAAGATATGCATGAACGAAGACCCAGCAAAGAGGCCTAAATTCGACATGATTGTGCCAATTCTGGAAAAAATGCAGGACAAGTGAAAAACCTCTTCAGTCCTCCTTGAATGAACCCCCTTGAAATGCCGGATATCTTAACCCCAGATATCATTCTGATATGGTGGTGTGGTGCTTACCAGTATTGCCTTAAACTCTTACTCTACCGCTGCACTCAACGCCACTGTAGCTTCTGCTTCTGAAACAAATCCTGCAGCGGTCACATACTTTATTCTCATGATTTTTTTTTTCCCATTTCCCTCCCTTGATTTATCAAGACAAGTTCTCGTCAGTATGTTCATCTTTGACACTGATGCAACTTGTCATCGCAGAGGCTAAGTACTGACTGCTCCAACTTCTAAGTTGTAATCATGTGAACTTAATACAGTCTTCTGTCTGTGACTGAATAACCTGTGGAGGTCAGGATGGCAGTGTGCCGCATTGCTCTCTTTGATTTCAGGCTTTATTTTACCTCTGGAGTGGGCTCACTATCCAAAACTCACACTGTAAGCAACCTGCTCACCTATAGTGGAGGCTCTTAATAAAACAAATACATGTGTATTAACCCAAAGCTTGTCTCATGGAAGAAGTGATATTTTGTTGTAACAGCAACAAATTGTATGCAACTGGATAAGCATGAGAACATTCTGAGACCAAGCATTTAAATATGTAACATTATTAAGGAAATGGGTATGAATGAGTGGTTGCCATGAGAGTATTTTTTACATTGTTGTGTCATTCAGCTTGGCTGCTTAGTGATGTGTGGAGAGGGAAGCTATTTTCTCAGTTTGTCATGTCTATGTTGTTTTGTACCTTCTGTAATCTGCTGAAGCTGTAAGTCTGGTGAAACTGAATTTGGGTAGATTACTTTCAATATGTAATCCATTAAATATTGCCGATTCCCTCCTGTAAGATTATAAGTAATATAATCCAATGGATTATACAAATGTATTGTTGTAATCTAATGTATGTGTTATTTACAATACTGTCCCTCCAAGATCTGTTGTTCAAAGTAAAATTTATTAAAATACTCACTGATTAGAATGGTGTTAGCTGCACTATTCGTCAACTAAGCATTATGAACCATTAGTTCAAGACGTGTAGAGGTATTTGTGTCCTTAATCTCTCAATCAAGTGTCTTTCCATGTTGAATAATCTGAGTAATCCAGCAAGTAATAACATGTTTTCCCCAAAGTATCAGAAATGATTCCTAAAGCCGGACTGTAATTTATTCATGGATATCACACTTATGTTTTTTGGTGTTTTGTTGAGCCTGGGGATTGCCTTTACTCCCAATTTAGTTGGATATTGTGGCTATGTCAAAAGCAGCGGTTGCCAACATTTCACATAAGGACATAGAGCGGACTGCACAACTATCCTTAAAACTGTCACACTATTTCTTATCTTATTTGCATAGTTTTGGTCCTATGGATTATTTCCACTCTTTCTTTAAAGCTAATGCCTTTTTTTTCTCCCACCTACATTGTTTCCTTGCCTCCACCAGCTTGCTTGTTTGTGCTGAATCACTGGGGTTAAAGCCAAAATCAAGCATGTCTTATACAAATGTATGTATTTATATATAAGTATATTAAAAAGAAAAAATATGACCAGTTTGCTTGTGTGATTTTTTTCATAGCTTTTTTTGGGAAATTACTTTTGAAGATAATTTGAAATACAACACAGTTTAGAGTTTTGAACTTTTCAGATAAGACACTGGTGCCACTCAAGGATGTAGTGGAAGGAACACCCACAGAAATTGAGACTGCCCACCTACTTATGCGTGGAATAGTTCTCCCACCTTTATACCCTGAGGGGCATCATTATGAAACACCCACTATAATAAATAACATGAAACTAAGTTATTATGAAGATAGCTTGGATACATATTTGTTCAACTGTGAGTATAACACTTTTTGTAAGTGAACATCATATTTTACCCATTTTTATTTACCACTACATTACGGTACATATTCAGCATTGAGATGTTCACATTCCCGAGTGGCACAAACTGGGCACTGGCTGTGACGAATCCATGACGCAGATTCATCCTCCATCACTAGACGAGCCCACTGACAGCAAACACCACCCAGAAACGATAAACGAGCTTCCACGATTCATGGAAATATGTAGTTAATACAACCGGGAACATCTCAAAAAAGGGGGTTTGACAGAGCTGGTAAGTTGAAATTCTCTACATTATCCACGAATCGCTGTCGCCGCTATCGGTTTGCTTTTCTTGCTTGGAAATCTTTACATTAGCTAGCGAGCTAGCTAACATTAGCTGGGATGACGACGGTGATGATGGCGGATGGTGCCCGTTATTTCCAGCAGAAGCGAAGCCATCCGATTTATTTATGTGTTTTGTTGTCGTTAGCTTCATTTTTTAGATCTTAACCATCTGACTGAATCTGTTAGGATGCACCCAACTCACGTCTCGATAGACATTGGCCTCTATCAAAACAGAAGACTGTTGTGGTGGCAAATGCAGTGCAAATCTGCAGAAGTACGTTTCGCAAGTGTACGGCAAATATAAGGCCAAAAGTGGTGACGTTGGTGCGCGCACCGGAAGATACAAATAATAAACTGACTTCAGTGACTGCAGTCGAGCTGCTACTAATCACTGTATGATCGAGCTAAAGTTAGCGTTTACTAGCTGTTTGGACTTACTGTTAACATAGCCGAGGGAAGTTTATTTTTGTGCAATTTCTATAGTTTCAATGGGATTTGGTACAAACAAGCCACTTCGTCCGCGAATATGAAATCGTTGCTGCCTAGCTAGCCAGCTAATGCTAACAAATCTCAACCTCTTTCTCCACCAGAGCTGTTAAATGGTAACGCTATCATGGGTGGCCATGATGATGATATGCCATATGTAGTAAATAAACAAAAGCAAGAGGAAGAGCTGAAGAATAAGCTAAATGACAGCAGCCACTGGAGCGACCAGGAGTCCAACAATGCCAAATGGGTCAAGGAAGGCCAGAACCAGCTTCGGAAAGTAGCCGAGAACCAGCAGGATCAGGACCACAACTGTAATATCAACCAGAATGGGAACAAGGATGATTTCCCTCACCAGAACACCACTCAGGAAGAACAACAGGGAAACGAGGAGCAGACTAAGTCTCCCAAAACAGCAATGACCCCTGGCATCAGTGATGAGGAGTCCAAGAACATCCTTAATGAGCCGCTACTCATCGACACTCTGGAGTCTACAGAAGAGAAAGAGAGAGAGGAAGATGGTAAAGAGAAGGAGGAGAACTTGGAGGAAGATGAGGAGACGTCAAGTGTCACTACAGGTGAGAGAGACGCGGAGGAGCCAAATAACCTGGAGTCTCAGAGGGAGGGTGGTGTAATGGGGAGGAATCCCTGCCTCCTGTTCTCAAATGTGAACGGAGCACCAAGCGATGAAGAATCCAGCTGGCCAGCGCTGTCTCAGGACAACACAGCGGATAGCACCCCAAATGGTAACAGAGGTAAGAAGAAGTGTATGGATTTTATATTTAGTCCAGTCATTTTGTCTCTGCACCAGTGTTTGAAAATTACTCTCCATTATAGCCTTACCTATGGAGCCACAGCCAGAGTGCCACATTTTTTTTAACCTTTGCTCTTTGCCTCTTAGAGTCCTTCTGGGATTCCAATGCTTTTGAGACGGACACAGATTTGCCCTCAGGTTGGATGCGAGTGCGAGACACATCAGGCACCTACTACTGGCACATTCCCACAGGTACCACCCAGTGGGAGCCTCCTTCACCCCTTGGCAAAGTTGGCGACTCCATAATGTCCTCCAGTATGTCCCTGGAGACAACACCATGCGAGGAGCCTGAGGTGAGGTCTAACACACATTCCTCTTGGATGTGGGACCTGGCATATGTTTATCTGTAAATAGAAATATCTATTTATCTATCAATAATATATGTACAATTTTCTAGGAATCTTGGACTCAGCTTTCCAACCCAGATGAAGCAGCTGGTGATGGTGAACTGTGGAAGGTTAGTCTTGACAAGAGTGTAAAGTAGCTAATTTGAGAAACAGGAGAAATTGATAGATAATTTCACATTTTGGTGGCATAATAAAAATAAAAATAACAACAACAACAATAATAATAATAGAATAGATCGTCTTTTTTGTTTGTTTTGGATGATTTATTGATCATAGCTAATTCAGTTCTTGCTCAAGACGTCACAGCTGAACAGTAATAATAGAATCTATTCATGGTTCAAATGGAAATAGAAGGGAAATTATCAGACTTGAAGGAGATATATTGACTGTGCGAAGTAATGACAGTTAAAGTATTAAATTAAATTTAAATTTAAATAATCCATTTACCTAACATTTTCTAATTTGATTTTAAAGGATTACAGGTTATTGTATGTTATTGTGCATATAAATACTCAACAGCAGAAGTTGAGTGATCAAAAAAAGAGCAATAAAAAATAAAAAGAATTTATTATACATTATGACGCTTAAGAGTAAAAATAAGATTGACATTTGAAAATGGGGTTCCCTGAGAACTCCCCATTGAGCTTCTCTATCCCAACAGTTATTGAATAAAAGCTTTACATATAATTGTAGGCTACTGATATGCACCATTCTACCCCCATCAGTATTTGTATGGTGCTTAGTAAATGTCACAGAGCCGTCAGTCATGTCTGTTTTGGGGTCTGTTTTAGATTCAGCCAGACTGCTGAATTCTGAATCCTGAGTTGTTCACTCTCACCCAAGGCTACAAAATGTGTGAGAGATCTTGGAGTAGTCAGTTAGTTAATATTATGATGATGTTGATATTATGATTATGTTGTTATAATATGATGGGCTAAGTTTAGAATTTGATTTTTCACTCATCACTGTTTTTGTTTTTTTTTCCTTTGTGTTTCCTTTGCAGGAGGGAGAGGTGGCTTCTGACCAAAGCCTGAAGGAGTTTGAGGGGGCAACTCTACGCTATGCATCCATCAACCTGAAGTAGGTGGCAGTGGTGAAGCTATTTACATGCAGGTCTTTTTAGGCAGTTTTATACTTTCAGCTGTTCTCATCCGATCTTTCTCTCTTTGCCTCTGTAGCTACAATTGCTCCCAGTCTGAGGAGGAAGAAAAGCTCGCTCCGCTCTGCACAGACATAGAATCCAAGGTAAACCAGGGCTTCCTGTTGTTTGAAGATGTGGGGTGGGAAGTTCATGTTGATTCTGTGACCCAGGGTCAGTTATATAGTTACAGTCAAATAGATATGTTCTCTCATTTGTATGTTTGTATGTATTTGCATCTGTGCTGTAATTACAGTTTGCTTTTTGCGTTAGGCTGAGTAATAAGGACACGTGATACAAGCGATTTATCACTTATGGGCACGCCAGTGCAGCTAAATGAATATAAAGGAAAACCTATGTACATTCTCCAACACTAACCATCTCACTGAAATGGCTGACCCCAACAGGAAGTGGGTAGTCTGTTGGCTCTGCTTTTCTGTCAACAAACCTCAAATTCTCCACCCTTTTCCTAACTGGGTTGTTTCCCGCCCTGCTCGTTCAGTGCTCCCTCATGTTAATATATGGCCTGTTTGTACTATCCCAGTGTTTTGCGGTGCGCTCCCTGGGCTGGGTAGAGATGTCTGAGGAGGACATGGCACCGGGGAAGAGCAGCATTGCTGTCAACAACTGCATCAGGCAGCTGTCTTATCACAAACACAACCTTCATGACACCGCTGGGATCTGGGGAGAGGTGAGGATTTCACTGCATCACATAGGAAGTCAGCTGCTTTCTGCATTAAGTGTCATTAGCCTTTCAGGGTGCCTTTTTAAAGTTGGCACCTAAACAGAATATTACACCATTATCTGTAGTGGTTTATGAGGATTTACACATGACATCAAGCATCAGGAGGATGTGATTATCTCTTCAGCTATAGTTTTAAGCTGCTCTGAAATGACTTCTTGGCCTTGGCTAATGTCATATTAGATAAGAGTGAAATGGCAAAAATAGTCAAGATAGGAATGTTTACACCCAAGCAGAAATAGGCCTGAGTACTAATGCATGCACAAGACCTTGACCTATAGTGCATCAATTACTCTGCTGTATAAGATGTTTGTAAGGCGGGCTGCTCATTGTTAGTGTGTGTGTTTTGACAGGGTAAAGACATGCTGATGGTTCTGGAGAACGACACCATGAACTTGATTGACCCACTGGGACAGACTCTGCTGCACACTCAGCCAATCGCCAGTATCCGTGTGTGGGGTGTAGGCAGAGACAACGGCAGGTCTGTATCCGCACAT